>VDFB02088339.1:318360-347311 GCA_007258455.2 Sequoia sempervirens
TATATATGACATATCTAGAGTAGGGAATCTTCTTCCTTTATGACATAAGTCCTTGGAGACATCATTCATCCAAAAAATCCTTTCCATCTCATCATCCTCATCTTCCTATCCATCATAGCATCCCTTTTCATCTATCCATCTGGTAACCTTTTCCTCATCCAAATCCTTGTCTTCCTATCCATCTATCCCAACATCCCTTTCATCTCCCCATTCTTATCTCCTTACCAATCTAAACAATCCTTTTCATCTCCCCTTCCTTATCTCCTTATCCTCATCCCCTCTTACAATCCCTTGTCATTTGTATCTAGCTATAGGATACTCCCCATGCAATCCAATGTCATCTATCTTATCACCATCACTTCTGCTTCTTTTGCACAACTTTTCAATCTCCTATCTTTTCTCATCATTCATGTCTCCATCATATCATCCTCCCAATTCATTTTCATTATTTGGATAACTATCCCATCCCTAAGCTTTGTTTGATCGCTATCATCCCATCCAATCCACAAGGTCTATCATGTCTCATTGTATTGGTCCCATCATTTTATCCACATATCCTGGTCATCTCATCATCCTTTATCCATTGTTTGTCTTTGGTCTTTGTCAAACTATGTTTCCTCTACACTTACACGTAGGAAAGGTCAATCATTTGATCCAACCCTGGGGCTCCTTTATCATCTATCATCAGTCTTTCTACATTTTTCCATCATCTCTTTTGTCCTCCATCCTTGTCTCCATCATCCCCTTTCCACTTTTATCCATGGTCTTTTATCAAACTATGAGGGTTTTGTGCTTTCACATAGGCAAGGCTAATCTTTGATCGACCCCTGAGCCCCAATGTTATTAGGGTGTGTCAGTTTTGTGTCATGTCATATCATCAAATATGCCCTTATCTAGCTAGTTCTTCACAAATGAGATCCACTCGTATCATGAGATCCAATTGGTTTCAAAATTTCCTACATCATAATTAATATTTTAGTTTAGTATGCATCTTTGGTCTCAATAGGATGCAACCTTCCTAACAGATTTCATCAACCCCATCCATCCTCTTGATCCTATGGAAAAGGATGTTATGAATTTGATTGCAATCTTTTGATGCTTTTGGTTATTTTATATCATTTGATCTCCCCATTAAGACTTGTCAAGGCTACCATGATCTATCATATTATGGTGTGTTTTGATTGGTTAGCATAGGAGCATATCTTGATCTTTTCTTGTTTTTTTTTTGTTGAGTTGTCCCAACTAGTACCCACTAGAATCTCCAAGATCTTGTGTTATGCTAGAGCATCCCTTTGTCCTTGTGGTTATCCCAATTCCTAGCCAAACCAAAGTCTTCGTGACTTTGGGGTGTTGGGATATCCTTCTTGTTTGTCATGTTTGTTTTATGCATTAGATGCTAATTCACCTTGGTTTACATACCATGGTACCTAGTGTCTTATGCTATAGCAAAAATCAGTGCTCCAAAGATGGAAAATTAAATTACAATTGCATTTCATAATTGATTCCATTGCATTAGGATTGCATTTCATCTCCCATTTCATCCTCTCATCTATCAAAAATACCCCCCATCCATTCATCCTTCCTTAGTGCTCCTTTGAATGACTAGGGCATCTTTCTCAATCTAACCATCTTTTTTTAGGTTCTATGTTTTAATATTCTTTGAAATGATGCTCCTTCGTGACACCACCTAAATTTGGACACTTACATTTGTCTAAATTTATACCTTGTCATCTAAATATCCCATTATTTGAATTAATTAAATAATATCACTATTATTTAATTATTACCTTTAAATTCCTCTAAATTCTTAAGGTATTTACTTAAATACTTAAATACCTTACCCCCTTTTCCCCTTTTCCCATTTTCCTCAAAAGAATTAAATAAATAATACATTTATTTTATCCCTCACATGTCACATCCTCCATCACTTTTCATTAATCCTAATCTACCTCCCAATCCCATCATTAGGGATGTGCACATGTCTAATCCTTGATTAGGATGTGTCACATCCGCCAACTTTTACAAGTTGGCTTCTAATCTTCATTAATCACCAACTGTCTTCTAATTGGTGATTAACTAGTTTAATCAACCCCCCTTTAGTCAACTCTCCCCATCCCCCAAGTAATTTTTAATTCATTTTTATCCTTCCAAGGTTATCCTCTTCCCCATGCGATCATTGATATTTCACATCACTCACATGTGGGGAAGTACTTACCTTTCGGGGACCTTCCCTTATCCAAGGCACTTCTCACTTCTCTTTTTGGAACCTTGTCTTATCCTTAAGATATCCCCAATCATGTGGATTTTAAATTTACTTTTATTTATCCAAGATTCTCCTCTTCCCCATCTCATCATTGAGAGGACACATCATCCTTATTCCAAGGTACTTACAAGTACCTTCGCATCACATGTCATCTTCCACCTTAGGTTTCCCCACATAGTACCCACCAGGATCTTCAAGATCTTGTGTCACACTGGGGCATCCCTTTGTGCTTCTGGTTATCCCAATGCCCGGCCAAACCAAAGTCTTCATGACTTTGGGGTGTTGAGATAGCCTTCTTGTCTGTTGTTTTTGTTTTATGTATGAGATGCTAATTCACCTTGGTTTACATACGATGGTACCTAGTGTCTTATGCTATAGCAAAAATCAGTGCTCCAAAGACGGAAAATTAAATTATGATTGCATTTCATAATTGATTCCATTGCATTAGGATTGCATTTCATCTCCCATTTCATCCTCTCATCTATCAAAAATACCCCCCATCCATTCATCCTTCATCAATCTTCCTCCCCTATCCATCCAATCTCTTATCATCATCTCTTCAATCTCCTTAGAATAATATAGATTGGTTATTCTAACCATCTTGTCCTCCATCATTTTTATTCCTTTCATCCTTCTCACATCCCAATCCAATCCCCTCCCTTCAATCTCACACAAATAATCTAATCACATCCCCAGTCTTGTTCCTAGATTTTCTACAAGCCTTGATCCAATCATCACCATCGTTATCATCATTGGGATGTATCCTTCCCTATCTTTTGGTGTTCTTTTGGGATGTATCCTTCCCTCTTCAACAACCATTTCGTTGGGATGTATCCTTCCCTATCCTTGTGTTGTTTTGGGATGTATCCTTCCCTCATCAACAACAATTTCATCATCATCATCATCGGGATGTATCTTTACCTATCCTTATTGTGTTTTGGGATATATCATTCCCTCATTGACAACACTCCATCCATCATCAATCCATTTTGGCTTGTAGCTTAACTGGGGAAACATCCACTCTATCTTTAAATCCCTTTGTGCTTGTTTTTCTGCTATCACTTATCATCCTCTCTTATCCCCCACTTTGCATCATCTTTCCATCTCTCCTTGCATTGAATCTCATCCATCTCGAGAGCACACCCACGTTCTATTGCACCCACATGTCATCTTGAGGGGGCATCCTTAATCCCTAGTGTTTATCTTCACCCACATCATCTTTCTTCCTAGTCACTCGTTTGAATGACTAGGGCATATTTCTCAATCTAACCATCTTCTTCCAGGTTCTATGTTTTAATATTCTTTGAAATGATGCTAATTCGTAACACCATCTAAATATCCACTCATATCATGAGATCCAATTGGTTTCAAAATTTCTTGCATCATAATCAATCTTTTAGTTTAGTATCCATGTTTGGTCTCAACAAGATGCATCCTTCCTAACAGACCTCATCAACCCCATCCATCCTCTTAATCCTATGGCAAAGGACATTATGAATTTGATTACAATATTTTGACGCTTTTGGTTTTTATTTATCATTTGAGCCCACTATCACAACTTGTCAAGGCTACCATGATCTATCATATTATGGTGTGTTTTTATAGGTTACCATAGGGGAATATCTTGATATTTTCTTGTTGATGTATGTTTGGTTGTCCCATGTAGTACCCACCAGGATCTCTGAGATCTTGTGTTCTACTGTAGCATCCCTTTGTGCTTGTGGATATCCCAATGCCTAGCCTGACCAAAGTCTTCACGACTTTGGGGTGTTGGGATAGCCTTCTTGTTTGTTATATTTTTTTATGCATTAGATACTAATTCACCTTGGTCTAGATACATACCATGGTACCTAGTGTCTTATGCTATAACAAAAATTAGTGCTCCAAAGATGGAAAATTAAATTATGATTGCATTTCATAATTGATTCCATTGCATCAGGATTGCATTTCATCTCCCATTCCATCCTCTCATCTATCAAAAATCCCCCCCATCCATTCATCCTTCATCAATCTCCCTCCCCTATCTATCAAATCTCTTATGATCATCTCTTCAATCTCCTTAGAATAATATAGATTGGCTATTCTAAGCATCTTGTCCACCATCATTTGTATTCCTTTCATCCATCTCACATCCCTATCCAATCGTCCTCCCTTCAATCTCACACAAATCATCTAATCACATCCTTGGTCTTGTTCCCAACCTTGCTACAAGCCTTGATCCAATCATCACCATCATCATCATCATCATCAGGATGTATCCTTCCCTATCCTTTGATATTGTTTCAGGATTTATCCTTCCCTCATGAACAACCCTTTTTTCGAGATGTATCCTTCCCTACCCTCATTTTTTTTTGGGATGTATCATTCCCTCATCAACAACACTTTCATTATCATCATCGAGATGTATCTTTCCCTATCCTCATGTTGTTCAGGGATATATCATTCCCTCATTGATAACACTACATCCATCATCAAGCCAGTTTGGCTTATAGCTTAACTGGGGCAACATTCCCTTTGTCCTTAAATCCCTTCAAGTGCTTGATTTTCTGCTATCGCTTATCACCCTCTCTTATCCCTCACTTTGCATCATCTTCTCCATCTCTCCTTGCATCATCTCATCCATTTCGAGAGTACACCTATGTTCTCTTGCACCCATATGTCCACTCGAGGGGGCATCCTCAATCCCTAGTCTTCATCTTCACCCTTGTCATCTTTCTTCCTAGTGACTCCTTTGAAGGACTAGGGCATCTTTCTGTGTCTAACCATCTTCCTATGGGTTCTATGTTTTAATATTCTTTGAAATGATGCTACTTTGTAACACCATCTATGGTCTCAACAAGATGCATCGTTCCTAACAAACCTCATCAACCCCATCCATCCTCTTGATCCTATGGAAAAGAGTGTTATGAATTTGATTGTGATCTTTTGATGCTTTTGGTTTTTATTTATCATTTGAGCTCCCTATCACAACTTTTCAAGTTTTCCATGATCTATCATATTATGGTTTGTTTTGATTGGTTAACATAGGGGCATATCTTGATCTTTTCTTTTTGTTGTCTGCTAGGTTGCCCCACATAGTACCCACCAAGATCTTTGAGATCCTGTGTCACACTGGGGCATCCCTTTATGCTTGTGGTTATCCCAATACTTGGCCCAACCAAATTCTTCGCGAATTTGGCGTGTTGGGATAGCCTTCTTTTATGTTGTGTTTGTTTTACACATTAGATGCTAATTTTCCTTGGTTTACATACCATAGTTCCTAGTGTCTTATGCTATAGCAAAACCAATGCTCCAAAGTTGGAAAATTAAATTATGATTGTATTTCGTAATCGATTCCATTGCATTAGGATTGCATTTCATCTCCCATTCCATCCTCTCATCTATCAAAAATCCCACCCATCCATTCATCCTTCATCAATCTACCTCCCCTATGCATACAATCTCTTATCATCATCTCTTCAATCTCCTTAGAATAATATAGATTGGTTTTTCTAAGCATCTTGTCCCCCGCCATTTTTATTCCTTTCATCCATCTCACATCCCAATCCAATCCTCCTCCCTTCAATCTCACACAAATCATCTACTCACATCCTTGGTCTTGTTCCCAGCTATGCTACAAGCCTTTATCCAATCATCACAATCATCATCATCATCAGGATGTATCCTTCCCTATCCTTTTCTATTGTTTTAGGATGTATTCTTCCCTCATCAACAACCCTTTCATCAGGATGTATGGGTATGTGCAAGATCATGATGGGCCAAAAAGTGGCAATACGATGGGTATGTGGCTGGCGACCTTTTTTTTACCCAAAATTGATGAAACGAAAAGGATTTTTAAAGGAGATTCTCATCTTTCCACCAATATAAATTATTCTTTACTTTGAATTTAATAAGTAATTATTACTCATTTTCTAGACAAATTACGACTAAAGTCCTAATTGATAGACTGATTGAAAAACATTTATATCTTTCAAACACCGGTATCACATTTTTTGAATCCAAAACACGCGTCACGTTCTATGCTTAACATACTGTAGGATTAAAAAAAGAAAAATTGAATTTCATGAAGTTTTGACCAAGTTAAGGTGGTCAGACATGCGATTTTTTTATATTTTTTAAAAGTTGCAATAAAAAATCATAATTAATTATTTACTTGGAAAAAAATTATAAAAAAATATGCATCACATCGAGACATGAGTCCTCTACTTATATCTAAAATATTATAAACTTTTTTTATCATTTTATTGTGGTTAGGGTGGTCAGTCAGACACCTACTTCTTATTTTTTCCTTGAAATTTAAGTACTACTGCATTGAAATTTCAAATTTTCACCATATAGATTTATTTTTTTTAAACAAACCTAGTAGTTTAGAAACTACATTCAATTCACTACAAATTCTATTCTTACATATTTTTGAAATAATATAGATAACATATTCAAATTTTTACATAAAGTTTCCTAACTCTGATTTTTTTGATTTTTTTGCCACTTAAGGGCCTATTTTTTCCATGATGATCCTACACATACCTATATCTTTCCCTATCCTTGTGTTATTTTGGGATGTATCATTCCCTCATCAACAAAACTTTCATCATCATCATCATCATTGAGATGTATCTTTCCCTATCCTCATGTTTCTTTTGGGATATATCATTCCCTCATTGACAACACTCCATCCATCATCAACCCATTTTGGCTTGTAGCTTAACTAGGGAAACATCCCCTCTATCCTTAGCTCCCTTTGTGCTTGATTTTATACTATTTCTTATCATGCTTTCTTATCCCTCACTTTGCATCATCTTCCCCATCTCTCCTTGCATCATCTCATCCATTTTGAAAGCACACCCATTTTCTCTTGCACCTACATGTCCTCTCGAGGGGGCATCCCCAATCCCTAGTCCTCATCTTCACACCCCATCATCTTTCTTCCTAGTCACTCCTTTGAATGAATGGGGCATCTTTCTCAATCTATCCATCTTCTTTTGGGTTCTATGTTTTAATAATATTTTAAATGATGCTACTTCGTAACACCATCTAAATATCCACTTGTATCATGAGATCCAATTGGTTTCAAAATTTCTTGCATCATAATCAATCTTTTAGATTAGTATCCATATTTGGTCTCAACATGATGCATCCTTCCTAGCAGACCTCATCAACCCCATCCATCCTCTTAATCCTATGGCAAAGGACATTATGAATTTGATTGCGATTGTTTGATGCTTTTAGTTTTTATTTATCATTTGAGCTCCTTATCACAACTTTTCAAGGCTACCATGATCTATCATATTATGGTGTGTTTTGATTGGTTAACATAGGGGCATATCTTGATATTTTCTTGTTGTTGTATGTTGGGTTGTCCCATGTAGTAACCATTAGGATCTCTGAGATCTTGTGTTATGCTCAGACATCCCTTTGTGCTTATGGTTATCCCAATGCCTAGCCCAACCAAAGTCTTCACGACTTTGGGGTTTTGGGATAGCCTTCTTGTCTATTGTGTTTTTTTTACGTATTAGATTTTAATTTTCCTTGGTTTAGATACCATGGTACCTAGTGTCTTATGTTATAGAAAAAATCAATGCTCCAAAGATGGAAAATTAAATTATGATTACATTTCATAATCAATTCCATTGCATTAGGATTGCATTTCATCTACCATTCCATCCTCTCATCTATCAAAAATCCCCCCATCCATTCATCCTTCCTAAATCTCCCTCCCCTATCCATCCAATCTCTTATCATCATCTCTTCAATCTCCTTAGAATAATATAGATTGGTTATTCTAACCATCTTGTCCTCCATGATTTTTATTCCTTTCATCCTTCTAACATCCCAATCCAATCCTCCTCCCTTCAATCTCACACAAATAATCTAATCACATCCTTGGTCTTGTTCCTAGCCTTGCTACAAGCCTTGATCCAATCATGACCATCGTTATCATCATCAAGATGCATCATTCCCTATCTTTTTGTGTTGTTTCGAGATGTATCCTTCCCTCATCAAAAACCCTTTCGTTGGGATGTATCCTTCCCTATTGTCGTGTTGTTTTGGGATGTATCATTCCCTCATTAACAACACTTTCATCATCATCATCATCATTGGGATGTATCTTTCCCTATCCTCATTGTGTTTCGGGATATATCATTCCCTCGTTGACAACACTCCATCCATCATCAACCCATTTTTGCTTGTAGCTTAACTGGGGCAACATCCCCTCTGTCCTTAAATCCCTTTGTGCTTTATTTTCTACTATCGCTTATCATCCTCTCTTATCCCTCACTTTGCATCATCTTCCCCATCTCTACTTGTATCATCTCATCCATTTCGAGAGTGCACCCATGTTCTCTTGCACCTGCATGTCCTCTTGAGGGGGGGTATTTAATCCCTAGTGTTCATCTTCACCCCCCATCATATTTCTTCCTAGTCACTCCTTTGAATGACTGCGGAATCTTTCTCAATCTAACCATCTTCTTTCGGGTTCTATGTTTTAATATTCTTTGAAATGATGCTACTTCATAACTCCACCTAAATTTGGACACTTACATTTGTCTAAATTTATACCTTGTCATCTAAATATCCCCTTATTTGAATTAATTAAATATTATCACTATTATTTAATTAATACCTTTAAATTCCTCTAAATTCTTAAGGTATTTAGTTAAATAATTAAATACCTTACCCCATTTTCCCCTTTTCCCATTTTCCTCAAAAGAATTAAATAAATAATACATTTATTTAATCCCTCATATGTCACATCCTCCATCACTTTTCATTAATTCTAATCTACCTCCCAATCCCATCATTAGGGATGTGCACATGTCTAATCCTTGATTAGGATGTGTCACATCCACCAAATTTTGCAAGTTGGCTTCTAATCTTCATTAATCACTAATTATCTTCTAATTGGTGATTAACTAGTCTAATCAACCCCCCTTTAGTCAACTCTCCCCATCCCCCAAGTAATTTTTAATTCTTTTTTTATCTTTCCAAGGTTCTCCTCTTCCCCATGTGATCATTGATATGTCACATCACTCACATGTGGGGAAGTACTTACCTTTTGGGGACCTTCCCTTATCCAAGGTACTTCTCACTTCTCTTTTTGGAACCTTGTCTTATCCTTAAGATATCCCCAATCATGTGGATTTTAAATTCACTTTTATTTTTCCAAGATTCTCCTCTTCCCCATGTGATCATTGAGAGGTCACATCATCCTTATTCCAAGGTACTTACAAGTACCTTCCCATCACATGTCATCTTCCACCTCATGTGTCCTTGTGACACATCATCAGGCACATGGAAAGATGTGAGGGCTTGTGAGTCCTCAACTCACCACAACCCTACATCTTTCCCATGGTGGAAAGATCTCAACCATCCATCTTTTTAGTGGTTCTTTCCATAAAATGAAATATTTTCTTTCATTCTTAAAAAACACATTTTCATTCAACAACATTCAATTTATCTCATCTGAAGCTCAAGCATTTAACTCTTTGCATCCACCATTATTGCATCTTCAAGCTCTTTTTGCATCCATTGCATTAATCTACTCAAATACCCACATCCATCATTTTAATCCTCATCAAACCCTCAATATTTTGAATCCATTTTCATCTGTCTTTCCATCGAAGGAGCATACAAAAAATAAACTATCAATGGCCAACCAAAGATCAATTCAAGATAAGGTAAAATGTACTCTTTTTATCTTTATTTTGTTTTGTGTTCAACTATGCTTATCTTGAGGTGTTAGGTGTTGTTTTCTTCATTTTTTCACTTTGTTTTTCATTATCTAGACTAGGAGATTTCACCTAATCACATTTCTGGCACACCTAATCAGATTCCCCTATCTTTTATGTTTTCTGTTGTTTCACTTTTTCTAGGTTCAGGTTGTAGAGAGGTTACTTCAACCAAGACAGAGGTGACCCCACCCACTATTGGGAAAACCTAAACTCCAGAGGGGTAAACCTGCCCTAGTTAGGGTGAACCTGCCCCAACTTGGGTGAACCTGGCCTCTAGGGTCGCCCATCTGAGCTCACCAAATAGTTTATGCTAGCTTCTGACTTCAGTTTTGCAGAGGGGAAAACCTTCCCTTACAGAGGGGCGAACCTACCCCAAAAAAAGGCTTCTACAAGGTAAAACAATAGTTTATAGTTCATTTTTAGTCTTTTTCTTCACTATTTTTTGTAGAGGGGCGAACCCACCCTTACAGAGTGGTAAACCTGCCCTGAACAAAGGCTTCTACAAAGTAAAAATAGTGTGTAAATTTCATTTTGATTCTCTATTTTGGGTTTTTTTTTTTTTATTACTAACCCCCTAACCCATCATGTTGGCATTTGTGTTAGTTTTTCTAACATTTTTACAGCTTGTTTCTTCCTTGTCAAAGAAAAAAATTCAAAAAAGCTAATGCTTTCATGCAGGATAGTCGATCCCCGCATTGTTTGTCTAATTTGCTTATGGTTTTTGCTCATTAATCTAGGAACATAGTTTAATTAGGGGAGAGTCAAAATACTATTTTCCATGATTGCAAGTCTTTTGTGTCACCCAAGGGGGCACTATTATGTTCATGCTTTCCCCTTGCACTTCTTTGCATCCACCATTATTACATCTTCAAGCTCTTTTAGTATCCATTGCATTCATCTACTCAAACACCCACATCCATCATTTTAATCCTCATCAAACCCTCAACATTTTGAATCCACTTTCATCCATCTTGGCATCGAAGGAGCATACATAAAATTAACTATCTAGGGCCAACTAAAGATCAATTCAAGACAAGATAAAAACTGCTCTTTTTATCTTTATTTTGTTTTGGGTTCAACTAGGCTTATCTCGAGCTGTTAGGTGTTGTTTTCTTCATTTTTGCACTTTGTTTTGTATTTTCTAGACTATGAGATTTCACCGAATCACAACATATACTGTTCTAAAACCCTATTCAAGTGAGAATAGACAGTGTGTTTTCCAGCACTGTAAATAATGTGATCATTTTATTTGTTCCAATCAGATAAAGAAACCGAAATGACATTTGGACTGTATCAAAGAGTTGCTCCAAAATTTGAAAGTAATGAAATAAAACTCTTCATCATGAACTAACTGGAATGGGACAATGTATTTTCCAACACTACAAACCATCTATAACAACATTGTGCCTTGCAAGTATAATAATACCTACTATTTTCCAATTTCATTACATTCTTGGCACGGGTATGTGTAGGATCATCATAGAAAAAACAAGCCCTTAAGTGGCAAAAAATTCAAAAAAATCAGAAATAGGAAACTTGACATAAAAATTTGAATAACTTATCTATATTATTTAAAAAATATGTAAAAATAGAATCTATAGAAAATTGAATGTAGTTTCTAAAACTACTAGGTTTGTTTAAAAAAAAAAATCTATTTGGTGAAAATTTGAAATTTCAATGCAATGGTACTTAAATTTTAGGAAAAAATAAGAAGTAGGTGTCTATCCGTCGACTAACCACAATAAAATGATAATATTTTAGATATAAGTAGAGGACTCATGCCCCAATGTGATGCACATTTTTTGTAATTTTTCCAAGTAAATAATTAATTATGAATTTTTATTACAACATTTTAAAAATATTAAAACTCGTATGTCACCACCTTAACTTGGTCAAAAATTCATGAAATTCAATTTTTCTTTTTTAATCCTATAGTGTGTAAAAGCATAGAATGTGACGGATATCTTGGATTCAAAAATGTATACCATTTGAAAGTTATAGATGTTTTTCAATCAACCTATCAATCAGGACTTTAGTCATAATTTGAATAGAAAATGAATAATAATTACTTATTAAATTCAAAGTAAAGCATAATTTATATTGGTGGAAAGTTGAAAATATCCTTTAAAAACCCTTTTCGTTTCATCAATTTTGGGTAAAAAATAGTCATCAACCACATACCCATCATATTGCCACTTTTTGGCCCATCATGAGTCTATACATACACGCACCTCATTTTTCTATTTGCAAATAATGGTTTCAAATGCCACATTTTTTTTGGTTTTTGTCCATTCCAAAATATGATTTTGAAAACCCATCGGTCTTGACACGTTTTCCCAGCGACAGGATGAGCCACAATAGGTTGGAGTTAACATGTAACCATCAAGACTTTCCATCAATGCAATTTGTCCATCCGACCTTCTTTTCTATCGAGGCGTTTTGTTCCAATCAGATGAACAAACTAATATGACACTTGGACTATATCGAAAGATAGGACCAAACATCCATGAAAGGTAAGTAATAGTTAACTAACATAGGACAGTGTGTTTTCCAACACAACAAAAAATGTATAACAATGTGCCTTGCAGGTTTCCTAATACCTACTATTTTCAAATTTCATTGTATTCCTACTATCAAAATCATAAAAGGTTCCCCTTACAATCAAAAAACATACCAAATTGAGCTTAGGGGTGAGTAACCAATTGGGTTGTTACTTCTAAAGGCCCTTACAACACTCATAGTTTTATGAAACATTATGTTTTCCAAAACAACAGTGTATAAAATGGCGGCAAAAATGGGATGTCATCTGCGCTTTTTGCTATTTGCAAATTATTATTTCAAACACCACATTTTGCGCTTTTTTCTCCATTCATAATAACAATGTGAACTATGGAAAACATAGGATAGTGTGTTCTTCAACACAACAAACAATCTATAACACTGTTCCTTGCAAGTTTCATAATACTTGTTTTTCAATTTCATTACATTCCTACTATCAAAATCAATGGTTCTCCACACAATCACAAAACATACCAAATTGATGTCATGGGTGATTAACCAATTGGATTGTTACTTCTAAAGGGTTTTACAACAGTCTGGGTTTTAGGGGACATGTGTTTTCCAAAACGACAGTGTATAAAATGGTGGCAAAAATGGGATATCGTATGGGCTTTTCGCTATTTGAAAATTATTATTTTGAATGCCACGTTTTGTGCTTTTTTATCCATTCTGAATAACAATGTGAACAATGGCAACATTTTGGGTTTTATGTGGTTTTCAAAATATAGCATTTTATTGTAGAACCCATGGATTTTGCTTTCTATAAATGTTATTCAGTAATTTCACTCATATTTCCATAATGAGTTGTCACTTATTTCATTTGGAAATGGAAAAATTTAGAAACCAGCATATGGGGAGGAAATGAAACAAAAATTAAAAAACCTTCAACACAAAAAACAACATTATCTCACCTGCATTTCAACTAAATAGCCTTTTTCTCAATGAAAACCCTGCAACATTCAAAATAAGAATGTGAATAATGGCAAGCTTTTGGGATTTATGTGATTTTCATAATAGTTTGTGGTTTTTGTAAACCTTATTAAGTTATTTTGATTTTCACAATGGTTTGTGGTCTTTATAAGCCTTATTTAGTTATTTCACTCATATTTCCATGATGGGTTGTCATCTATTTCATTTGGCAACCACAAATTTTCAAAACCAGCAGACGAGAAGAAACAAAATTAAAAAACCCTCAACAAAAAATCACAAAATGAAAACCCCACAATGAATATCCATTCATTTCTTTAGTGTTCATGGAAGAATGGAAAAATGGCACATACATAGAGCAGATATACATATCTTAAGGAGCTTTGAATGCTTGCAACTCTTCTCGTTGCTATCCACCAAAAAGTCACTATCCAAAAATGGAGAAAATGGGACCTCGTCTAGGCCTTTTGATATTTGCAAATAATGGTTTCGAATGCCATGTTTTTGGCTTTTTGTCCATCCACACCGAACAATTATTTTGAAAACCCACCGACACTGACACATTTTCCCGGCGACAAGACATGAGAGCCACGTTAACGTCTAGCTGCCAAGTCTTTACACTGGATAATTTTCCATTCGACCACCTTTTTCTGTCACAAGTCTTTTTTCCATCATGGGCTATGCTATGGGGGGAATACGAAGTATGATATATATGTGATATACATAGGTTCTTTTTGTCTAGGAGTTAGCTTTCTCCCATGTTTTTTGGGTGCTATGAAATATAATATTTAATGTATTGTTGTCTTTTCTTCGTTGCAGCTTAACTCTCTATATATTGTAGGAGTCTTATTTTGTATGCACTTTTTTAGGATTCCAGCTTTGCAGAACTTTAAGGTTTTAGAAGGTGATGTCTATCATGTAGTAACTCTAGGAGTTGGAAGAATCGATGTAATGCAAGTATGGTTAAATGAGCAGCAACTCAGAAGAAGTTGTGATAGTTATGTGATGGTGTTTGTTTATGTAAGGAGTCAAGAGTTGTAACAATAGTATATTAATGTCTATATGAAAGAGCCGAAGCTCAAATAGTTTTAATGTTTTGTTATCAATATAAAATATCATGATTGTTTTCTATTTTATCCTCCTCCTTTCAAATCCCACAAATGGTATCAGAGAAGGTTTGAGAAGTTTATCTAGGTTGAAAGTTTGCAGAAGAAAATGTTGATGGTTCGTTGTTGAAAAGAGACCAGTCCAAAACAATATGTTGTATGACTGATGGAAGTTTGTGAATGAATGCCACAGATTATTGAATATCGTTGTTTCAAGCCATCAATTATTTTAGATTTTAGGAAACACAATCAAGTCAAGCTAATGCAAAGATAAAAGAGAGTCGATTTAATTGCATAGTCATGGGAGGAGAATCGTTGTGAAAGGCCAGTGTTGAAAAAGCCATTACAAATATGATACAAGTCTTTGTATGAGAAAAAAAATCATGGACTTGTGAAGGAGTTGATGGGTAGAAACTGCCAAAAGAATATGTGTTCTAAAAATTATCACCAAATCACAAAAGAAAGTGTAGTTCATTGCTAAGAGGGATTAAGGTCCCAATCACCAAAGGAAATGGTCAAAGAAATCACCAAATTACAACCACAATTGTTAGAAGAAAAAGTTGAAAATTTTGCTCAATCAAAGTTTGATAAAAAGGCCAAGTAAGAGAAATTCACTGATATTGAACCATCATTCAAGTAAGAATCATGGTTGAAGTAGTTTTCCATCTCATTTGTAAAGTTACTATGTGAAGCCACAGATTTCTAAGGTCATCGTAGAAGAAAAGAAAAAGAAAGAGTGGTAAAAAATCTAAAGATTTGGTTGTAGCCATCGGTCAAATACAAAAGGTGGATTGATGCTTGTTAGTTTTCTGGTTCAAGCCAATAGTCACTCCCTCGAGAATGCTTTGCTATTTAGAATGGTCGATGTTTTAGTTTGTTCATATATTTTTATTTTAAGACAAAGGATGCCAGTCAAAGGTTCGATGTAGCCCAAAGGTGGTTGTAGATCAATGGTAAAAAAAAATCCTCAAAATATAAGGTAACTAATAGTTTTTGTTTTGAAAATTGTTGTATGGAAGATATAAAGAGGAGAAGTTTCGAGTAAAGAAGTTTTTTATCTTTTGAAATGGAAGAGATATTCAAGCTACCAGTCCAGAGAAGAGGCCTTCATTTTTGATTGTTTAAGAAAAAAATCAAAAGGTATCCTAGAAGAAGTTGCTGAGGAAAGGAATCAAACAAGTTTGGAGATTTGATTGCAGCTAGAGGTCATGTGTGAATGTAAGAAGAACATGAAGAAGATAGATAAATTGTAAAAGGATAGATCATGGTCTGGAGGGAGATTGTTGTATGAAGGAATAGTTTTATCAAACAAGGAGACTGTATGGAAAAGGAAAGTGGAGTTGTTAAAGGAGATCAAGAGAATCAAAGGAGGATAGCATTTTTTATTTTTGTGTTTAAGGCCAACAAAGCCAACTAGAGCTAGTATCCCTGAGCACCAATAGTGTCACTCAAAGGCCAAAGGTATTGAAGAAAAAAAGTGCTTCACACCTGAACTGACAATGGACTAGTGAGAAGGGTAGAGCTTGTGGTTAGAGCATCCCAATAGAAAATTGGGATTTCCTAGGTTCGATCCATAGAATTTGAAGATTGTATATGTTGAAGCATCAATGGATAAGATTAAGAAATTAATTGGAATTCATAATTGAGATTAAGGGGGAGTGCTGGAATTATAATCTCAACTACATCACTTATTTCTTTAGCTAGAATTGTCCTCTCCATATTAGCCTCCATAGCAGCATTGAAGACAAATTAAGAAGGATTTTGAAGTAATATTTGGAAATATTTGAAAAGATATTGCATTAATTCATCTGCAGGTTTCACATGCTTTGTGGGCGTTACAAAATATAGTATTTAATGTATTGTTGTCTCTCCTTCGTTGAAGCTTAATTCAATATATATTGTATGAGTCTTATTTTGTATGCACTCTTTTAGGAGTCCAACTCTGCAAATCTGTAAGGTTTTAGAAGGCGATTACTATCATGGATTATTAGCTCCAGGAGTTGGAAGAATCAATGTAATGCAAGTATGGTTGATTGAGCAGTAGCTCAAAAGAAGTTGTGATAGTTGTATGATGGTGTCTCTGTTTATGTAAGGAGTCAAGAGTTGTAACAACAGTATATTAATGTCTATATAAAAGAGTCGGAGTTCAGATAGCTTGTAATGTTTTTTTATCAATATAAAATATCATGTTTGTTTTCTATTTTATCCTCCTCCTTTAAAATTCCATAGGTCTCTTTGGTTGGCATCATCCCAAATGGCCTCCCTAAAGTCTACAATATTTTGTGGCATCTTTCTATGAACTTAAGTATCTTGGACTCACATGACTCAGCTCATTCCTCATCGACCAATTCAAGCTCCAATGATCTCTTTCAATGTCTTGCCACCTACATAATAATCATTATCATAGAAGTTGTTTGCTAGACAAGGGGGCTTAATTTAAAAATTGTTCTTCCCATTGAATTTCCCCACTTCAAACTTTGCATTCCAAACCTTCACCATTTGGTGCTATAAAAGAAAAACTAAATCTTAACACAAAAACTCCAAAATAATTGTTCTCATACCATTTGTTGTGGAAACAAAACCATAAAGCCCACAAACTTAAATAATATTACATAGCACAAGTTAGTTGCAAAGAAATGAAAATAAAATGAAATGGAACAACAAAATAATAGACAAGGCACCGATTTATGTGGTAAAACCTTGACAATATGTTAAGGAAACATCCACTTGAGGTAAAGTCTCGATATTCTTATTGATCAGAAAAAATCATTACAATCTTCACACAATTGCTACTATTCAATCAAAATTCATCACTTTGATTTTTCCTTCAAGACAACAAGATATATATAATATCTTCAAGACAACAACCTCTATCAAACTTAGAAAAAATTAACTTTATTTTATTACTTTAATTTATTTTTATTGTTTTATCTTTTCAAAGATAATATTTTTCTTTATTTCTATTATTTGTTGTCATCCAACATGAACAACATATTCTAAGCTTTTATTCTCATAGGGGGCACATATGAAATCATGCTAATAGGTGGATCCTACTAAAGAATCTAATGTTGTTTTGCATGATACACCTAAGCAAGTCAAAACTTAAAATGTATTGTTTAAACTTGTTGTTAAGACATGATTGTAGCCTCCACATAAACATATGGCCAAATATCATTATATTTATAATTGTAATGGATGAAAGTATTAACATGAACAAATTATCTTATAATTTATGGTAAGGGATTAAACTAGTAGTTAAACCTTAAAGTGTAACAAGCATGCAGATAAGGATTTATAAGCTATTTTTTATTAAAAAAAAAGATTATCTATTTTATAAAACATTTTTTATTTTGTTATAATATATATTTTGAAGATTTTTTTTTAAATAAATAATAATATAAAATATTGATCTTTTTAATAAGTTAGTTGTTATTATAATATTTTAATGTTAAATTAATAAAAAGAAATAAATCTTTTTATAATTTTTTTCTTGAATATTTTGAGTTATACTAATTATCTCACCATTATATACTTTATTATTTTTAGTTTCTAAAAAAATTTCAAGTTAGATTAGTGTTGAGATAATATTTTGACATTGAACAATTTGTATAAACAAACATATTATTACAAATGTATAATCTATGCAATCTCATGTCTAATATTTACTTCTCCTAAAACCACACTTTTTAAAGTAAATTATTATAATGAAAAGATGGGATGCTATAATTCTTACACCTATCCTCGAAACAGATTCCTTACCTAAAATGGGACTTTATTTTGCACTTTTCTTTGCTTAACTAGAACATTTAAATCATAATATATAAATCAAAATTGACCATATATATTCAGATTTTTTTATTAGTGTGTAATATTTTTAATGTAAACAAATTTGAATATAATATAAAATTTATAATTTATTTATTTTAATGAATCATTCTCTTCTCCTTTGGTCTCCATAGTTTGTCTACTTTGATTGTATTTCCAACAATTAACAATTAAAGTAGTAGTCTTTTTGTTTAGTTTGAATTTTATTCCATCAAACTAGTATCAAAGCTTTAGGTTTAGAGTGTACTTCATTTTTTATTTTTTTCAAGCATGGATGGAGGTGATAGTTAGAGCTAGAAATAGCCACCATCTTTTGTTAGAAAAGGATATGATGCGTGGGAAAATAAAATAAATACTATAATCATAGAAAATAATTTGTGGGAGTTAGTGGTCAATGGTTTAACTGGTGCAATAGACCTAATAGTGTATGCAACTCTAAAAAATGTCCAAAAGACCCAATTGAAGGACATCAAAAGGAAAGCTAGAAAAAAACCTAAATGACAAAGGAAACTTGGATAGAAGCAATATTCCCTAGAATAGCAATAGCTAATTATACAAAGGAGGCTTGGAAACTACTCTAAATAAACTATAATAGAACTAATAAAGTGATATTAATTAAATTCTAGATGCTCTGAAGATATTTTGAAAATATTCAAATGAAGGATGGAAAGTTTTTTTAGAATTCTATAGAAGAGTTTCTAGTTTGATAAATTAGTTGAGAATTAATGGTGAAACCATGGAAGAGCAAATGATCATAGAAACAATCATTAGTATTCTTCCCACAAAATTTGGCCCAATAGTTATTGCTTTAGAAGGGGAAAAATACCTTTCAAAGATGATAGTAGATGAGTTTATGTGTTAACTAAAAACCTGTTAGGAACACTTGAAAATGTTTTCACCTTCTTTCCAATAGTAGATGTTCAAAGCTCAAGTTAATGCAAGAGGTAAAGGGAGAGGAAAAAAAAACTTTAGAAGGAAACATAGAGGTATAGGTAGAACCAACTCTAGAAGGTGCAAATATAGAGTTAGCACATCTAGAAGAACAAAAAGTCAAGAGGAAGAAAGAAACTCACACCCTAGCTTTGAAGACAAAAAAATATAAAATTAAATCAAATAAAGAGTATTATAAAATTAATGTACACAATTTTTATTATAAAAAAATTGGTCATTATGAAAGTGAATGCTCAAAAAAATATCAATACTATTCAAAATAAAGTGCAAACATAGCTGATCAAAAAGTAGATGAGGTTGATTAGTCAAAGGAATTCATCATTTTTAATATTTCTAAGCAAGGAAATACACTAAATTATAGTACTTAGATAGTGGATGCAACAACTACATGAGGGGAAATGAAATATTTACAACAATGTGAAAATGGTCTATTATGAATTGCACCAAGCATGGTGAAAGGAAAGAAATAGAGAATGTTTATTTTGTGCCAAGGATAAATGATAATCTCTTGAGTGTTAAATAGTATTATAGTTGGTCCAAAGAGATTATAAAGTGTTGATGGAGAAAGGAGAGTATGTCTTATTTACAAAGAATGGGAGAAACGACATGTGATATAAGTAGTTTAAATGAAAAATAACTAGATTTTTCCTTTAAGGATACAATTCTCTTTATCATCCTAATTTCTAGCTACTCCTCATAAGCATGAAACTTATATAGTTCAATAGAATAGCAAGTAGTCTTCAAGATAATTATCAAAGACCCTTCCAAGCTATGGAATATTTAAGGTATGTAAATTTAAGTTATTATTCTTCAATATTGTGTTTCTTAGTGTCTTAATTTAAAATTTAAGGCATTACAATAACTATAATATTTTTAATTCTATCTCTTTTAGTGGCCACATTAATAAAAAAATAGAATTTATATAAAAAAAAATTAACACTAAATAATATTTTATATAGAAGTCATAACACCCTCTAATTCTATTCTTCAAAGTAGCCATAACACCCTCTAGATCATGGTTCCTTATTCTACAACACTTTACTCTCAAGGGCTTGATTTTTTGCATAATATTCTTCTATCCACCCTTGATCATGACAAAATCTGCAAAAACTATATATGTTGGGATGAAAGTTCCCTTCCTCATCCCAACCAAGTGATTATTGCCAACATTTCCTATTTTCCACATAAATTTAAGGAAACCAATCCTCAATGGCACATCTCTTTGATGTACATGAGGTGTCTTACCTATGCCATAAACTTTAAGGATGGTATAGTCAGGATATGGGATATTGTCTCCTTGTAGTAACAGAAAAATTAAGCCTTTTTCCTTACTTGGTTTTGGATAATTGACATCAAATTAAACTGAATTAATGGTGTTTTGGAATAGTTTTTAATGTGTTGTACACATTCACATCATTCTAGGACCTTCATTTGATTAAAATATGCCTTAATTGGTCCTTTGCAAATGTGTTGTAAATTGTTGTAACACTTTCATAATTTTCTAGCATTTTTTTGCTTATTTAAGCCTAATGGGCCCTTTTTCAAATAAAATATATTTAACTTGTACCTTATTTAGGTTTTGTAAAGTGTTGTAACACACTTTCATATTTATATAAGGTCCCCTTAATTAATGATGGTTAATTGAGTTTAATTGAACCTTTTAATTCAAATTCAAACCCCCTTTTTCAGGGATCTATCCCAAAACCCAATAATGATATTCTATGACATTTAATCTGGAAAATCTAGTGTATTGAAAAGTGTTGTTATGACCCATTCACCTTTACTGGTGCAAGGTGTCCTCTCCACATAGGACACCCCTTTCTTCAAATTTTTAAGCTGGATTTTTGATGTACTTTCACCTCCCCACAACTTGGTCTTGGAAATTGTGCCAAGACACATTCAAATTTTTGGGACACCCCCTTTCTATGCATTTTTTTGGTGTATTTTTTATGGTATTTCATCCCCACAAAACATTGCCCTAGAAAATTGTGCTAGGACCTGTGGACAATAAAAACGTAACCCTTCTACTTTTTCTCATATTTAGGCCCTCTTAGTGATTTTGGCTTGATTTTTCCTTGATTTAATGTTTTAATGTGGTCAACACATTCACATTAGGTCTTGGGTTCTTGAGAATCAATAAGAATTCTACAATGTCTTGTAAAAGTGTTGTGAAGTGGTGTAACCCACTTTCACACTTTTTTAGGACCTTTTCATTATAATTCACCTAAATAACTCCCTTTTATCACTCACTAAGTATTATTTCAAAGTGTTGTAAAGAGTTGTAACAAACTCTCACTCTTTCCTAGGCTTGTCATCACTAATTTGACCATTTCTTATGTTTAAATGGTCCCTTAATTCACTTTCTGACCCTACTTAAGTATGTTTCAGAGAATAATCATGTTAAACATCAATAAATACACTTTAATTCACAACATTGAGTAAAATTTCCCTAGTGGGACCAAGTTGCCCCTTGGGCGACTTAGTCCCACTAGGCACAAAAATTAAAATTATTTTAAATTTCTGGTGGGATATTATTCTCTTAACCTTAAGGATGGCCTACATGATGTGTTATTTTTGGGAAATTTTGTAAAATAAAGTATAAATAAAGGATTTTCTGCTTATTTGGCTTCTAATTTCCAATAATTCATTCATACATTAGAATACATACATTCATTATTATCAAGCATTCTAGGCATTAGCAAGTCTTCATTGGAGCATATACTTGCATATCTTCATATTTCTACATCAATGGTTTCATGAGTTGTAACATTGCATGTTGTTTGTCCATAATTCTCTTTCTCTTTCATTTCATTTTCAAGGGTTTGATTACCAAATTGTGGTTTGACCAAGGTGAACCCCTATTCACTAACCCTTAACCCTTTTTCCCTTCCTTGCATGTGTGTTTTACAAGTCTTGTATGCAGAGTTGTCAAAGAGAAAGGTGTTAAAAGGTATCATCATTCCATTAAAATAATTAAATTCAACAAAGCCCTAAGAGAAGCTTGGAGACCTCTTGCAACCCAATTTCTGTAGAATCAGAACTAGACACCTGTCAAGAACAAAAGTACAAACTAGAGACTGGGTATTCCTATTATGAATTTCCCAAGATTCATAGGTGGACTAAGTAACCATCTATGCTGAATTAGTCCCACTAATAGTGATTTCTGCATGTCTAGATACCCATTTAATTGAAACTTGTTTCGATGGAATCTCCCCAAAACAGAACTAAGTCGCCCAGCTTAGTGTAAGTGTCCTAGTTGGCTTCAACATCAAATTATGGGGGATTCTAGTGCCTCTATTCATCACATTCCAATTTCTAGGTGCACCTCTCCAATTTCATTCATTTTTGTTATTGTTTACTTGCATTCTTTTGTCATTTTGCATATCATAATGTGTTTTCAAACAACTTGCATTTCTTAGGTTTTGCATTAATAATAAATATTTTATTATTATTTTATTGCATTAGTACATTACATTTAGGCATATTTCACTCATATTTTCCTTAGTTCTGAGTGGGGACATTGTCCATTTTGGCCCATCTCTCTCCTTTTAGGTGAAAAACCCTAGAAGTATTAGAGAAGTGTGGGTGCCAAAATCTTTGTCCACATTTTGGTGAAGCCAACTTTAGAACATTTTACTTTTTATTTCAAGTGAATTTACATCTTATGAATAACTTTCATCAACATTGCATTAGGTTTTTCATTGTTTTATTTGCATCCTAGGGTTTTTAAACAAATTGTATTAGTGAAAAGCTCATATACCTTACATTTTTGCATTGAATTTCATTAAAAATTCAAAAAAAAAATAATTTTTTCGTATTATACCTACAACTAAAAATATAAAATTTTGTTTAAAATTTATGAAAATTCTTAAGAAAATCACCACTGGGACTAATTTTCCACACTCGGCGACTTAGTCCACTTGCACATTCTGCACTATAATTTCTATCATTTCTAGATCATCTTCTGCATTTTTGTTTTTTGTGATTGCATTTTTGTTACTACTTCCATATTTTTTGTTTCATTTCATTTCTTTCATTTAGTTTTCCTTCATTCATTTGCATCATGGCTATGTGTTTTAATAAATTTTGGATGTCATTAAAATCCTTAGTTGACATGTCAAGTTGTGCCTTTGGAACTAATCCTAATGACATTGAACTTTCTCATGATCCTTCAACTCCTCATGAATATCCTCCTCATGATGTTGACATCATTGGAGAAGATAATGATAGCATGAATAAGTTCCTAAACGAATGCCTTGACAACCTTGAAACCAATGCATCCTTTTATCCATCCATGAAACAACAAGACCTTCCTATAGTATCACCTCCTAATATGTTTAGTTATTTACATCTTGAAACAAATGAAGGACCTAAGTTCCCTCCATTAGGTGAACCTAGTTCTTCTAAACAAGCAACTCCTCAATCATTCTATGATAATAAAGTCACTGGTACTCCAATAAACCTTGAAGAAACCTATGGCAAAGGTTTTACCATTTTAAGCAAACAAGGATGTGACCCAACAACTAAACATAACATTCATCAACTCTTAGAACAAAATCCAAAAGATGATAACACAATCGGGTTAGGATATCAAGATCCTCCTCATGAAAACAAGCCCCCTAGAGAATATTGGAGACTTAGTGATGATGGCATGATGATCTTCAATTCCCCTTTCAATCTAAGTGTCCTTCTCCCTCATGAACAACCCTTACCTAATAACAATGACAAGGATGAAAGGATCTTTTTGGGTCATCCTCCTCCTTCCATTCATGAAAAAGGTGAATCTAGCAAATGCAAAAGACCTTACAAGTCACAAAAGCTCAAGTTTCCTCTTTATCCACTACCTGAATGTGAAATGAACGGATTTACAATTCCTGAGAGGAACAGATTTTAGCTGAAATCACATATTTTTAGAAAATATAATGATTTAAGCCTTAAAAATTTCCATTTTAAGGATTCCAATTGAAGAGGGTTTGATCAAATCACCTTAGATCAAACCCCTTGGATAGAACCTCGCTAGTTTTAAACCATACATATAAGTGCATCTCCTTTACACCTATCAAAATGCTGATAAAAAATCACTTTTGATTTAGTTTTTGGGGGATCAAATGAATTCATCTAAAATTTATTTCAAATGATTATGGTATTCCTTATAACAAGCTATCCAATGAATATAATTTTAATATGTTTTAGTTTTGTTATGTATTTGTTTTTTAAGTTTTATTAAATATAGGTTTTTCATCGAAAATAAATTTCTTTGTTCTTCACATGTGGAAAAATAGAATATTATCAAAAAAAAAAATTGAAAATTATGAGTGCACCAGATATTGAAGTCCTTGATCCAACAAAAAAAATAAAATAAAATTTTGACATATACAAAAAAAGTTGCGCGTTATACGGTCGCCCTGTGTCTGAATTGTAATTCGTTTGACTTTGAAACTTGATTAAGGAAAAAATATTTAATAAAAAACTATCTCTAATGAAGCACTAGATATAAGAGTTACAAATCTAAATTTGAAAGAATTAGAATTTTATCCTTCATGGAAAAAAAGTTATGCGTTATACGGTGTGCATCACTTTTTAAAAATGTTGTTTTCTAAAAAAAATCAATTTTTGTGGGAGATGGAAAAAGAAGTGCAATTTGATTCCAAAAATTTTGAAAAAAATATTTTTAGAATCTACAGACAAAATTTGATGAGACTCTATTTTGTACCATCTTCAATTTCCTCACAGTTTAGCTGCTATAGGTACCCGAATGTGAAGATTTAGTTAAAAATAATAATTTCAGTGTCCAGTTTGGCCAAAAATTGTAAACCACTATTATGGGATCACCTTGCAAATACTTTTAAACAAAGGACTCATACTATTACCACCTATGAATAGGTTGGTAATATATCCTAAAGATGCTAATGTTCCACATTGTGCATATCATTATGTTCTTGGACATAGAAGTGATGAGTGTCACCAATTAAAAGAAATACTAAGCAAGTGTCATTTTGATGGAAATAATTGCTATCCAATAATTCCTTAAACCACCATTGAACACCTTGTCATGTAATCATTGTAGAACATTCCCTTCTCACTATTACATGACCCTTCCCATCACCTACCTTGGCTCATTCTTTCCTTACACTCAGTGGGGGCTAGAAGTTGCTAGCCTTCTCCTAGTAATGCATTTGTCATTGTCCCTTAGCAGTGTTATTCACTTTTCGCTTATCCCGATTGAGATTGGAAGGCAGATAACTTGCTTGATGGCTGAATTGCATTTGCCTTACTAGTCTTTTGCATGTTCTTTTTTCTTTTTTTCCTTTGAGTTTTTGCATGTGTAATGTGTTCCCCCATGATGTTTTGTTTGATGTTCTCCTCCTCTTTCTGAGATTCCTCTATTTGTACCTTCATTCTTCTCTATGTCATACATTGCTTTCACCTTTTTCTCTTGTCCTTTTCTTGTGCTTTCCTTTTGGGGATGATGCAAGGCATTGAGACCAAAATGTCTCTTTCATGTTGACCCAAAAGGCCCCTTTTCTTTTTCTTTTCCTTTTTCTTTTTCTTGTGTTTTCATTTTGAGGATGACACAAGGCAATGAAACATCCATGTCTCTTTCATGTTGACCCAAAAGGTCATTTTCTTTTAATTTTCCTTTCATTTCTTGTGTTTTCCTTTTGGGGATGACGCAAGGAAATGAGACCAAAATGTATCTTTCATGTTGACCCAAACGACCCATTTTTATTTTTCTTTTCCATTCTCCTTTTCTTGTGTTTTCCTTTTGGGGATTATGCAAGGCATTGAGACAAAAATGTCTCTTTCATGTTGATCCAAAAAGACCCTTTTTATTTTTCTTTTCCTTTTTCCTTTTCTTGTGTTTTCCTTTTGGGGATGACACAAGGCATTGAGACCGAAATGTCTCTTTCATGTTGACCCAAAAGGCCCCTTTTCTTTTTCTTGTTTTTTCCTTTTGAGGATGACACAAGGCATTGTGACTGAAATGTCTCTTTCATGTTGACACAAAAAAAAATTCCTTTTTCTTTCGCCTTTCCTTTTTCATTTTTCTTGCGATATACTTTTGGGGATGATGCAAAGCATCGAGACACCCTATGTCTCTTCCATGTTGACCCAAACATATATTTCTTTTTCTTCATTTTTACTCTCTTTGTGTCATTCTTCTAGTTCTATGTATTTGGGTGATGATGATAGTTTCAAGTTCTCTAAACAAAACATTGCAACAAAGAACATACTAACCCAAAATCCATAGATCCCTTATGTGCTTGGTTTTATCCTTTTGGGGGCAACCCCTTCCTTTTTCTCTTTTCATTTTTCTCTCACGTGACATAGCCTTACTCAGAAACATATGACTTGGCATAGGGTATTTCCAAGTTGGATAGCATGTCTTCTTTCTTGTTTGCATTTTTCATTTGCTACTTTATTTAAATTAATTTCTTATAGTACTGTGTGTAGCAATTCCTTTAAAGTGGGGGCATACATTGGAATTATTCATTTACATTTTTCATTTCCTAAGTTCTTAGTGCAACCTTGTTACTTCATACGATGTAGTTGTTGCTTTGTGGATGACATTTGGTGTAGTGTCCTTCATGAGCATGATCTATCTCAGCATATTACACTCCTCTTATTGGCTTGATGCAAAACATTGCATCCCCTAAGCTAATAATCTTCTATTCTTTGATTGATCCTCTCTTGGAGACATTAGACACAATGTTCCATAAGTTAAAGACCTCGCATGAACTAAGCAAGACTCCATTGAACATGATTTTCATGTTGCATATTGCATTTGTTATATGTCCACCTTGCATAACACAACTTGCATTCCTATGGTGCCTTCACTTTTTTTCATGACATCGAAGAATACAATTTCTTGTCACATGAATCTCAAAAATTCATTTTCTTTTGTGACGCCTTATTAATGTTATCAAGGGTATAACTTTGGTATGGTTGAGTAGGAATCCCATTCCAATGCATGACTTTCCCCATATCCACTTGCATATGTGTGAGTGCATACCATCCATGAGTGTATGTTTCTCACCTTTAGGGCCTTCTCACTCGGTGGATAGCCATGAGTTTCATTGCCTTAGAGTGAGTATGCATTTTCAAACTAGATGAACAACCTAGATCTGATCCACAACAGGATGGACAAACGATCGAAGCTTGATGCGACTCTCTTTTTCCTTTTCTTCCTCTTAATTTACATCATTATCATGTGTGTTTCTTTGTGCTCATGATTAGTTGTCCATGGGATCTTCATCCTGGGATCTTCATCATCCCTCTTGATCGTTGTTGTCTCATCGATTGCTAGCATTAGTTCATTGGAACCCCTCTTGATTACATGTTCGATTGCTTTAGTGTGGGTTTGAAGCAAGTTCATCCTCTCACTAAAGTGGGGGCTAAATGTGGACACAAAAAAAGTAACCCTTCTACTTTATCTCATATTTAGGCCCTCTTGGTGATTTTGGATTGATTTAATGTTGTAATGTGGTCAACACATTCACATTAGGTCTTGGGTCCTTGAGAATCAATAAGAATTCTATGATGTCTTGTAAAAGTGTTGTGAAGTGTTGTAACCCACTTTCACACTTTTCTAGGACCTTTTCATTATAATTCACCTAAATAACTCCATTTTATCACTTAGCAAGTCTTATTTCAAAGTGTTGTAAAGAATTATAACAAACTCTCATGCTTTTCTAGGCTTGTCATCACTAATTTGACCCTTTCTTATGTTTAAATGTTCTCTTAATACACTTTCTAGCCCATCTTTCTCTTTTTAGGTGAAAAACCCTAGAAGTATTAGAGAAGTGTGGGTGAAAAGATCTTTGTACACATGACCCATCTTCCTTTAGTGGTGAATGGTTTCTCTGTTAGTAGAACCCTTCCTTTTGAATTTAATTATGGCAGGATCCTTATAATTTTAATACCCAAATTTGAGGTCAACTTGAATTCTTTGAAATTTGAGGTTAATCTCTCAATTTAGTATAAATAAGTGGTTAATTAACATTGTTTCACCTAACAAATTTGAGAGAGAATCCTTATAGAAAATTGGAGTCTACAAGAGCATTTCAATTACAATTACAAGTAATTTCAAAGAATATTAGAAGATTTTATTGCAACAATTCAAGATCATTTCATCATGTCAAGGGTTTTATGCATTCATGCATGTTGTTGAGCCAAGAATATTGATTTAGGATTGAAGATCCTTCTTGCAAGCTATATAGGAGAAAATTTGCACCCCTTACAAAAACTCCCCTTTTACACATCCTCAACTTAGAAAACCAAATCCAAAGGAAAAATTCCACATCAGCAAGCTACCTTCCTTCCACTTAGCATCTTTCCTTTGTGCTAGTAGAAGAATATTTGTCTGAGATGCATGCGTGACACATAGATGTCTGCACAATGCGTAGAGTTTTGGGTAGTGCGCTTACATCCCTAATGAATTCCTACATTTGAAGTTGGTAAAGGCATTATGATTTTGATTGGGGTTGATTTGTAACATCCCTCTTCGACCAACTGACCCCGAAAATGGTAGATTATACCTTCTTCTCCTTCAAATTCATCCATTCTTCATGCAACTCATCTCTTTT
>VDFB02088339.1:347411-390283 GCA_007258455.2 Sequoia sempervirens
AATCCCCTAGTTTAAGCTAGTGCATTCTAGCATTGATCTAGGCTCCTCTAGTCGCATGATTATCAAAGATCTACTTTTGGTGCTAAAGCTAGGTCACTTGGGATTGCAAACTAAGAGACAAAGGCTTGGAAAAGAGAGGCTCCTCCATGACACAACAAATATTTGAGGTGGTGGCCTCATAGGACTATCGGTAGAAGATGGCAAGCTGATGGTAGTAGATTTGGAGAGAAAGTAGAGAAGTGCACTAAATGTCATGAATCCACCAAGCAATCCAACCCTTGTGCTGAGTAGGATGACATTCTAGATTCCAAGTTCTATGGATATGATCCAACATGGGCTAATGACTCAGCAAAGAAGTATTTTAAAAAAATACCAAGTACAAGTTTGTTTTGGCCCCACTTTCCAATTAATAGCAAATTTAATGGGAAAGTGGTCTAACTAGGTGACCTCGGGGAGAGGCATCACTAGATGAACTTGATAAGAGGAAAATAAAAAATATTTTGTAATCATGGTACAATCATGACATTTAAGAACTTTTTCATTTCTTGCCCAAAAGATTCTCCTTGTATGTCAAACAACTTGAGGTTGGTAGTGGAAAGAGTTGGGATACAAAAGCCCCAACTTATTTCACATGTAGAACTATGGATGATTTACCATACCGTGAGCACATGATAAAATGGAGAGTAGGAAATAATCATTTTACCCCAAAAATCCATGAGAAATAATTCAATTTGGTTGTTGTGTTTGAAATTTGAATTTGTTCGGGGAAGATCTGACCATTTGAATTTGTAGCTACTAGTTACATAGGTTTGTTAAGATGAATTGACTGAATTCTACATTATATTTGGATTTGATGTTTATTGAGGGATTCTTACACCAATATTTATTTGTACAAGTACCTATAGGGAATGGAGTTAGTACATGTAACTAATAGAGAGAGTGTTGAAGAATGTGCATTTGGCATCCCATAGAATTGATAGGAGTTTGTCATTATGTCATTTGAAGCACCATTAAGTGTGCATATGTATTTATTAATATAATATGTATTGAGGGTGACACCTTTTGCAAGTAGGGGTATTTGTAATAATAAAAGTTTTTTATAAATTGTAAATGATAGTTTTTGTGTGCAACTAGACTTGTATTGTAAATGCAAATATATGTGTACTTGCAAAATCTCACAATTCTTTAGCGGGAGGGGTAATGTGAGCAAGGAGTAAATGTAATTGGAAGGTAGGCAGTAATTGAGACCTTTGCCCTATAAAAAAAATTAATAATGAATTTTGGTTGGCTAAAAGTAAAATATTTGATCACTAGTTAAATTTTGTCTCGACTATAGTTCTATGGCAGGACCTAATAAGTCTCAACACAAAAAATGTTTGTGAAATAGCAAGAGGTCATTTTGATATATCTTAATGTAGTTAGACAAATTACTCCCTACCACAACAATTTAAAATTTTACAATCATAATAATTCTCAAACATAACATCTTCCAATGAATTAAATTGAATAGTACATCAAATTGATAACATTCAAAATGTGTTAACATAAGTTAATCAACATTAATATTTACATATAGGTTATGATTTAATTGTCACAATTTCAAATATAGATATTTCTTTGTTTAATAGTTAATAAAAAAAAAATCTAATTTCACATCTATTTTAAAATGTAGTTAATTAGATGTCAATTCATTGTATAATAAGATTAATTTTTGATCTATGTCAAATAAACCTATAGATACAATCTCATTGATATAACATAAGACTCATTATTTTATGAAAACCACCTATCTTTCTATGTTTACAACCGTTCTTTTATAATAATGTAATCCAATAATTAATTTTGATAAATATATATTACGAATAGTAATTTCCTACAAAACCAATCCTCTAACTCCAACTATGTGTTTTCTAATTTTTCTAAATTCTACCTTTGACAAACCAAAACACCAAAAATGAATATTTGTTTTGGTGAAGTGTTCAAAGTTTGGTAGAAGTGAAAATGAAGTCAACCAAGAATCCATTCGCGGTTTAAGATTACTGATCTAGGAGCTTCGAAAACAAATAGTTTGAATTGGAAAAGATATTTTCTTTAAAGTAAATTGAATGATGCTCCACTTACAAGCACTGCAAATTCACTTCAACAGTTTGTCACCATCCATCCAAAATCCAGCTTCTCGTGTAAAGATTTTATAGAAGAAGGTAAATACAGGTGTCAAAACTTTTGGCCATGACAATCACAGGCAGTTGTACACGAGGGATCAGTTGCATTGAATTTTTGCAGACCGTGAGGCTATTCAATCCCATCTTTCACGTTGCCATCACCTAATATCCAACAGAAGTCAATAATGCTGCCATGAAGCGCGCACACAGAAACCCAAAACCAGATCAGCCTAGTTTATGGAATTACTAGTTATAATAAATGTGTTTTGTACTTAATATACGTATGAGTCCCACCTTCCATTTGATCTAATTGCAACACTCAGCTCGCCCACAGAAAAGTAACAATCCCTATTTCCAATTTCCGAAGATATTTTAGATGTCCACGACACCTGGATTCCAGCTGTTTTACTCGCCACGCACAGCCCTTTATCCTTTCTCCTTACACATATATAAACCCCACGAAGCCCCTCTTTCCATCAGATGTGCTCAGACATTCACAGCACTGCCTCAATATTTATTCTGAAATTTGCAGGCCGAGTTATTACAATGAAGAACAATAAATTCGCTCGATCAAAATGGCAACAACCGGAGCCGGTTGTTTTCTGTTACCGGCCACGGGACTGTGTATTGTCGTGCGTGTGTTTTTCCCAGAGCCTAGTTCCCAAAGACGTACCACCCGGTCATGTGGCGGTTTATGCTGGTTCAAGTCATAAACGGTTTGTGATCCGGATTAAGCATTTAAATCATTCTCTGTTCCGCGCTCTGCTGGAAAAGGCCAAGGATGAATATGGCTTTGACACTCACAGGCCGCTCATTCTTCCCTGCGATGGAGATACGCTTCAGTATCTTATCAATCTTATCCGCAGCCAGAAAGATCCGTTGTTCCCATATTTCAACTTGGACCAACATTTTCTTGACTAACAAATTACAGATTGCCTATAACAGCCAAGGAGAGTCTCCTGGATTTTTTCATTTTACCAACTTTAGTATTTCACTGGCAGAATTCCACAGTGTTGTGGACTCATCGATAGAGATATTGTGTAAACCAATGTTTGTGAGAAAATAATCTTATGAAAAACTTCTAGTGTTTTTCGTGAATAATAGCGTTCAGTTTGAAGAGAGGGCGCAGCTTAGTTTATGAATGAAAAAACTGCAGATCGCGTGTAATGAATGACAGGCAACCCAAGACATGGTTATAGCCTACCATCATTGTATTTACTATTGTAGGGGAGGAGAGAATCTGCACGACCAAATTCTTTTAGAATTTATGGTAAGGGATTAAACTAGCAGTCAAACCATGAAGTGAAATGGGCATGTGGATAGGGATTTATATGTTAGTTTTATAAATATCTTAAGAGTATGATAGATTAATTTTATTAATAAGATGGTTGGAGGTCACATATGAGAGATCTTATCGGTTTGAATTTCGATGTTAAAAACATCCCAACTATGTTACTATTGATATCAATAAAATAGTTGTTATTATGTTAAATTAATAAATAGAAATGAATCTTTTTATAAAAAATCATAGTTTTTTAATTTCTTGAGTTATAATAATTATTAAATCAGGTTCTAGGAAAATTCCTCGTGAGCAACATCGATCGAAAATTCACTGCGAAGTAAAATTCATCGCTAACAATTTATTGGTGGAAAATTAACCGCATTAATATTTTTTAATATATATTTTGAAAACTTTGATTTTATTAAAAATATTAATAAAATTGTTGGCGGTGAATTTTACTTGGAGGTGAATTTTCCTTCGGTTAAAAAAATATCACTATATTACAATTTTTTGACCTATTTAATTATTTTATATTTTTAATTAAACATCACTCTATATTACTATTGCTATTAAAAAAATGGTTGTTATTATGACATTTTAATGTTAAATTAATAGAAAGAAATGAATCTTTTTATAAAAAAAATCACAGTTTACTTTTTTAATTTTTTAAGCTATAATAATTATTAAATCATTGTATATTTTATGTTTTTAAGTTCTCATAAATATCTATAAATATTTGATAAATACTTGTCAAACTCAATTTACTTCTTAAATTTGCACTTTTTTGAGTTTTTTTACTTTTTTGAATTATAATAATTAAAATATCATTTTATATTTTATATTATATATTAGTATTAAGTGAATATTTTGACATTGAACAATTTGTATCATAAAACGTATTACTATAAATCTACAATCTATGTAATTTCAAGTCTAATATTAATTCTTTAACAACCAATCTTTTTAAAATTATATATATTATATATATGTGATAAAAATACTTGCCAAAATCAATTTACTTCTACTAAATCCACATGTTTTTAAGTGAATTATTAAAATGAATGAATGCGATTCTCTAATTTTACACCTACCTTTGAAATGGCTTCCTTATCTAAATGAGACTTTCTTTGACATTTTTCTCTACTTAATTGAAACTTAACATTTAGATCATGCAAATAAATTTTATGAAAAATTTAAGGAGAAATTCTAACATTTATCATTAACTAGTAATGAAATTAATTAGAATGTCAAAAATATGAAGAATAATGAAAAATAAGACATATTCATAAAATTCCTAAAAAATAACTCAATTAACAAAATCTTTCTTTAGGAGAATGTGGAAATGACCGGTGTGTGGGCAGACAATGTTCAACAGGAATCTCCTAGTTCATGTCCTCTGGTGCAAGGGAATTCCTGTGTTTCTATCAATTAGGGTGGGGCTCTCAAAGATTCTTACGAGTCATTGGGGTCTCTTTTAGTCCTATTTGCGGTGGTACCTCCACCTCTCAAACTGGAAATAACTTTTTCCAGAAGCTGCCAATAAAAATGTTGGTGTGGTTGGGGATCTGGGGTTGAGCTAGTGCATTTTGAGGAGGGCACGTCTTTAAAAATCTTGGACCCGTCTCTAGATAGAATGATTGTAAAAATGGAAAACTACTTGATTGGTAGGTTTGGGGGAAGAAGGCCCAATATCAAATCGGTTCGCAAGTGGGCTTCTTCCAAGTGGGTTGTCAAAGGCTCTTTCTCTATTTTAGCTCTTCTAAAAGGCCTTTTTTAGTTTTAAATTCAATTTTCGTGAGGACTATGTGGTGACTCTCATTGTAGGTCCCTAGTTCTTTCGTAAGCAGAGGCCGGCCTTGTGTAAATGGTGACCCTATTTCAACTTGTCGACTCACTTGGCAACTGCTCTTCCTACCTTGGTTCATCTTCCAGGCCTCCCGTTGGAGTTTCAGGATGAAGAAATCATTGCGGGAGTGACCAACTCCTTTGGAAACTTCATTTCACTAAATTATTTCACCAAAGAGCATTCTAGGCTGGTGCTTTTTCCTTCTATTTTAGTATCAAGCCAAATAAGGTCCTCCCAACCTCAATTATTTTGGAATCTCGACATGGTAAGTGGTTCCAAACCACTGAATATGAAAGCTCTACTTATTTCTATCAAAATTGCTCTGCTTTTGGTCACCTCTATAATGTTTTCCCTAAAGGCTTGCTCAAGCCCCTTATGGTTAAAGCTAAGGTTGTTTCCTCCCCTCCTACTGCTAGTGCTACGGGTTCCTTGGCTTCGAAGCTATCCTCCCCACTGCCCAGATCCACCCCAGCATCTCCTTTCCCTCTTTTGGTGAGGTTTCTATTTTTGGCTTTCTTTCCCCTTCCCCTTCTAAGGTTGCTACTTTGGCTAAGTCGACCTATCTTTTTTCTATGTCTGGCTTCCCCGTTATCATCTCCTTCGACTAACCAATGCTTTTCCTTGGAGACCTCAAAGTTTTATTCGATGGTCTCTGCCTTGAACTTGTCTTTCGCATTGCGTGATGATGGCCTATAGTTGGTGTTAGATGATATCCCAACTAGTGTTTCTCTGGTCATCTTTTGTATTGATCCTCCCCCCTAGCAAAGATTGTCCCCATGTTTAGCCCTCAAAAATTAGTCGATTGTGAGGACTATTGCTAAGGTAGGTAGGAAACATGCTAAAGTTGCTAGACAGAAAAGCACAGCTAAGGATATTGTGAATGGAAATCAAGCAACACTAGAGTAGGTTAGCTCTAGACATAGTAAGAAATGTTGATTCTCTCTTTGAATGTTTGAGGGCTAAATAGCCTTCATAAAAAGTATATTATCAAGGATTTCATCAAAGAGTTCAAGCCTAACATTCTTCTCTTACAATAAACCAAAATGACATCTGTTGAATTTGATAAATCAGGTAAGTTCATCTAGACTAATGCCTAGTTCTTGGTAGTGGATGCTATTGGGGCTTTTGCGGGTTTAGTCATGAAGTGGAAACCCTTTCTCAATGGATCCCTTGTTTCTAAGGAGAAAATTTTTCTCAATGTTGGGTTTTCTCATAGTTTCAGTCTTCTGTATTGGGTATTATCTATTTTTTATGTGCCCAACAATGTGGTTTAGAGGAGGTCCACCTATCTTGACTTGTTGGATTATAGAAATAATTTCTTACATTGTAAATGGATGGTGATGGGTGATTTTGATTCCCCTCTTTTCCCTTTTGAAAATAGGGGTAGTACTCTATATTTGTTGGATAGGATGTTGGACCTCAACTCCTTTTTGCATGATGGTGGGTTGACAAATTTGGATCCTATAGGTAGCTCATTCACTTCATCTAACAAATGGTCAGGGAATAACCTCATTTAGGTATGGCTTGATCAGTGTTTGGGTTCTTCCTATTGAGACACTACCTTGCTCCAATTCTCCTCTCTCATTAGAATCAATTTGGATAATACCGGGTTGCTTCTTCACTAGAGCACTCCCCCTGTGGTGAAAAGGCCTTTTCATTTTGAATTTATGTGGACTTATCAAACTTAGTTCAAGGATCTCTTGGCCTCTTGGAGGATGGGTCATGGGTGTGGTTCCATTATGTATAATCTTTCTCTTAAACTCAAAAATCTCAAATGCAATCTCAAAGTTTGGAGTAAGAGTAGCTTCAGAAAAATCTTTGAAAAGAAAAATTCTATCAAAGACTAGCTTCGATAGGTTAAAAAAACCCTAGAACTAGGTTTTCAGGGGGACCTCAAAGATAAGGAAAAGACCCTACTTAGTGAACTTCACAACATAATAAAGAAGGAGGAGGTCTATTGGAAATAGAGGTCCAAGAATTAGTGGCTCCACAAAGGGGAAACAAACTTTAGATTCTTTCACATGATGATGACGAGGCATAGGAAATGCAATTTTATCTCAGAATTGATCTTTGATGATGGTTCTTTTGTGACTAGTGAGGATGATATGACCCACATTGGAGTGTTATTTTCCCATAACCTTATAGACCCTAAACTAATAGAGTTTTTGTCAAGGGATATCCTTAATGTCATCCCTATGGCTCTTTCCTAGTAGGATGTCTCAACCATTGAAGATAAGCTCAGGTGTAGGAGGTCTACAAGGTTGTGTTTTCCCTTAGCCCATTCAAGGCTTCAGGCCCAGATGGCTTCCCACATTTCTTTTTCAAATGTTTTGGGATATTGCTGGTCAGGATGTCATGGCTTTTGTGACTGAGTTCCTTTCTTTTGGAAAAATTCTTAAGGAATTCAATAATACTTTCATTGTTCTTATCCATAAGAATCAGGGGGCCAACAAGTTGACTTAATTTAGACCTATTAGTCTCTACAACATGTTCTACAAAATCTGCTCCAAATTGTTGGTCAATTGCATTAAACCCCGTTTGAACATGTTGATACACCTTGGGAAGAAAGGTTTTGTGCCTAGAAGTAAAATAATTGATGATATTATGCTAGTGCATGAAACCCTCCATTCTATGGATAGAAGAAGAAAGGAAAGTATGGATATTAAGCTGGACATCTCCAAGGCCTATGATAAGGTGTCACGAGATTTCCTTTTTGAAGTTCTCTATCATTTTGGCTTCTCATGCAATTGTTGAGTCTCATTTAGAGTTGTGTGAGTTCTCCTAAATACTTGGTGATTATCAATGGCACACCACAAGGTTTCTTCTTTGCTATGGGTGGTATTCACTAAGGTGAACCATTGTCCCCCTATCTCTTTATTTTGATGGCCAAAGTTCTTAATCATAATTTTGAATGCAAAAATTTGAATTGTTCTCTTGTTGGTTTATCCCCTTCTTTTATGTCACACCCGATCTCCCATCAACAATTTGTGGATGATATGATCTTAATGGGGGAGGTGACCTTGGCGGAGGTTAAAGGTTGGATGGTCACCCTTTCTAAGTTTGCCTTGGCTTCTAGAAAATTTATTAACTTTAACAAAAGTGCTATTTTTTTCCTGAATGTTGAGCCTACTCTTCAAGCTAGGATTTCCAAAATTCTTCAATGTGAAACCCTTTCCCTCCCTTCAGCTTATCTGGGTATGTTGCTAATGGTGGAAAAGGTGGCTAATTGAGTTTGGTCTACTTTGTTGGAACGTGTTCAAAGAAAGCTCACTACATTGAAAGGAGCCCTTCTCAGCAATGGTGGTAAGCTCCTCCTTCTTAAAACTACCCTTCAAAGCTCAGTTTTTTACCTTATGTCTTTGTTTTTCATGCCCAAGGTATCGTTGGAGAAACTTGAAAAAAATCAAACAAAGATTCATGTGGTCAAGGGCTGAGGAAAGGAACATGGTTTCCTTGGTTAATTGGGATATTGTGTGCTCTAGGAAATTTTTTGGAGGGTTGGATTTGAGAAAAATATGATTAATTAATATGGATCTTCTCACCAAAATATCTTGGAAGCTTCTTAACAACCAATCTGAATGGATTACTATCCTCAAGGATAATAATCTACAAGGATGTGATTGTCTTTCCCTATTGAGCAATGAGGCCCTACCTTTCAATTCGGTAATCTGGAATAACCTTTTAAAAACCCAAAATCTAATTTCCTCTGGGGCCTCTTAGCTAGCCAAATCGGTCACTTTGGTCTCCTTTTGGGATGATAATTGGTTGTCTTCTTAGGCTCTTGGAATCCACCCTATTTTATCAACTATTCACTAGGACCTATGTAATTGGCTAGGTGATAAGGTCTCAGATTATGTAGATTTCTCTCTTGATCCTCCTAGATGGAAGATTAACCCAAATTGGTTTGACCCCCCCTTACAGTTCAATGCTAAAGAACTTCTCAGAACTATTAAGAACCACAAGTTCTTTCCCTCTAATTTTTCAAACTCGCTAGTCTGGAAAAATTCTAAGGATGACACTTATTTTGTTAAGACAAAATACAACCTTCTATCTAGTTCTTGGAACTCTTTGTTTGATTGGAGGTGTCTCTAGCATGAAAATACTTTACCTAAAGTGAAATTTTTCTGGTGAACTATCTATTACAAAAGGATCCCCACTTTGGCTAATCTAAAAAGAAAAAGGAATTCAAGTTGGGAACCAGTGTTTTTTGTGTGAAAATGAAGCCGAATCAATTCCTCACTTGCTTTTCCACTGCTCTTTCTCCTGGAAGGTTAGGAAGAAAGTTTAATCTCTTTTCAAAGTCTATTGGGTCTAACATAAGGATGTGCATGAGATTATGGACTACTGATCCCCTCCATTGTCTCATCCTTTGATCATTGAGCTTTGGTGGAAATCATTTTTTTTCATAGGATGGGCACTTTGCAAGGAGGAAAATAATAGAGTGTTGAGAAACAAAAGTTCTCCGTGGAAGGTGGTGGCCAAGAAAATTATTAGCCAGGTTGTTGAGTTGATCTCCACAACCCCTTGCAAGCCCAAAAAAAACCCTAATGATATGGAGATTTTGATTGCTTCTGCTTGGAATCTTTCTGGGATCGTTAATTCCCTTAGCTCTATCATCCATCTAAATAGACGTAGTATGCCTTGGTCACCCCCAAGCAGGTGGTTGGTTTAAGCTCAATTTTGACAGCTTGACCAAACCAAACCCAGGTTCGGCAGGTGGGGATGGGGTCATCCGTGACCACAAGGGGAGGTTAGTTTTGGCTTATGTGATCAATTTGGGGGTCCAATCCTCTAGTTTTGCTGAGGTTGTTGTGGCCTTCCACATAATTAAAATTTTGCAATCTGGTTTTTTTAACTTAATCATCGAAGGGAACTCAAGGAATACATTTTCAATGGTGACTAGGCTTTCCTCTCTCTGCTGGACTCTTCAGGACCCCGTGTCCTTGGCTCGCAATCTCATGATTTCCCTTGGGAATAGTAGTGTGAATATCATGTTTAGGAGGGGTAATAAAGTCACTAATGCCTTATCAAATCTTAGAGCTTTTACTCTAAATTTGGTAAAATGGGATTATATCCCCCAAATCCCAAGTTACGTGCTTGAATTAATTCAAAATGATGTCAAAGTACTATCCAAATGAGATCAAGTTGGATTTTTTATCAGCTCATTTTGATGGTTACCACACTCATCATTTATGGCAACTTAATCCTCCTAATCAATCTTGTTGCAATGGGTCCCAGAAACAAGGCCTGTTGAGGTACCCATGAAGAAATGCAATGCAAACTAAACCAAACAGGGTAACTTAGGAGAAAACCTCGTGGGAATAAAACTCCTCCCCAAAATAGGATACAAAACATAACTAAGTGAGGAAAGATGGAGGACTCCATAAGACCTGCCAAGGACACCATCCATCACAAAGATACATGGAAGAACCCCCATAAAAGAGAGGAAGAAAGAGACCACATATCCCCCGATAATGAAGTAGCTCCAAAAAGACTGAATAAACCACATCTCCTGAAAGAAGTGAGAGGGAAGAAGCCTCATGAATGCAATCTCTAAAGGTGAATCAGGTGTAGCCCAAGATGTCTCCACATAAGCAGGTGTGACCTCAACCAATGAAGAAGTCAAAGTAGGTGAAGAATGAAGAGAAACCTCCAAAGATGAATGATCAACTAGGTCTTGTTGCACTGAAATAGAAGAAACCACATCTGTAGCCATAGAGGTATCAACAACTACAACAATAGGTGGAGAAGATGGAATGGATGGCTCAAGAATTGGATCCAAAGTGAGAACACCAATGTTCAAGAAACCAAATGTCTCCTTTCAATGATGATTCACACTAGAAGTGTGATGAACAATTGTAAGAACAAAAACACCATCAGAAGCAAAATTTGCAAAGGAATTCAACTGAGATGAGTGATCCACCACCCTAGTAGCAATAACCTCTCTACTCTCCAAGTCTCTGATAATAACAGAATTAGGTGTGAGCTCCACAGATCTCCCATTGCCTCCATGTGTGATTTGATATATGGAAAGAAGGTCGTTCATCAGATGAGGAACACACAATACATCCTGAAAAGTTTTGTCCCCAAAACTAATAGACCCCTTCCCTGTAACACTCATGTATGTATTGTTTCCCATCAAAATAGGAGACATAGTGCAAGGCTCAAAGGAAGTGAACATATATTGTGAAGATGCCATATGATGAGATGCTTTTGAATCTAGAAGCCATCTCCCTAATCCAAGACCTGAATAATCACAAAGAGCATGTCCCTTCATATTTGATGAAGTATGTAAACCAATTGTACCCCTGTCATGCTGCTCTGAAGAAGAAGAATGAGGAGAACCTTGGAGATGATGCAAACATCCTAGAAGGAAAATCAATCTGATGTTTCTGAAGAAGATGCTTCAGCTCATCAATGTCCTTCTTATAGCAACTATGTTATGCATGTCCTTCCCTCTTGCAATATGCACATGTTACCTTCCCCTTCTTAGATGATTTCCCCTTAAAAGAGGAGGATTAATTTGAGGAGTCGATTTGTTTTTGTTTCTTGCCTTTTCCTATAGAAGCCTTCTGATCTTTGGGCTCTTGTGATGCAATAAGTGCCTATGATGTAGAATGTTTCAACTTGCCCATGCTAGCCAACTTGGCCTACTCCCGAGTGAGAGAAGAAGCAAAATCATTAGAGGAAGGCATAGAATACCTAGTACTAAGAGCATCCCTAGTGGCATAAAATGTAGATACAAAAATTGAATAATATGGTCTAAGCTTTGATACAATGTTAGAATTGTGAAACAAGCACAAAACCATGAGCCACAGGATAAAACAACAAACAAAGACACCTTCCATGCAAGAGATCTACAAACAAGAATTGCTAAATTCATCAACAAGGAAAAGTTACAGAAGAAGCTTTCAAGAAGATATGAAACTTCAGATATTTCCTATGAATAATATTTGAGTTCGTATGCACAAGTTATGGCCAAAATACCAAAACTGCTCCAAAAGGGTTTGGGAGTTAAGCCTAGCGGTTTGGCTAGCTTCTAGCATTAATTGCTAATTGTTAAATGCTAGCAATTAACTAATGGTGATGCCCTGCATTACTAGTTTTTAAAATTATTTTTCTCAGATTGCCTTCCGTACAAGGCTGTATGACCCAAAATGGAAAAAAATTGCCTCCTAGAGTCACTGTGTCTAATTTTGATGATTTGATAGTCAATTTTGGGGTTTTTGGGTGCTCTGAACATGATGGTGAGGTCAGTTTGGGTTCAAAATTCTCCAAAATTGTAGGTACGCTTTGGATATGGAAACCTTCATAAACTTGAAACCCTTATAGATCTAACATTGTGAATCCAAATTTTACAAAAGAAAGGTCAATCTTGATTGATTTGAGTATTTTAGATGCAATGGTGAGGTCCAATTTGACTCAAGATGCACAAAAATGTCACTTTCAGGACATGATCCCTGAAAAAATGAACATGAAGCATCAAATTTGAAGCTCTGATACCATGTTGAAGTTGAGAAATACAACCTCATATAACCCAGTGAACACCTGCAAGCAAATAACCTTTCGCATAGAAGAGATACCAAAAACACAAGAATAGTGCTTTTTTTGCCCATGAAGCAAAAATACATAAAAAAAGAATAGAATAATTACAAATAGATCAATCCTTATGAAAGGAGATCAAAACCTTAAAGGTGAGTAATTAATAATTATTAATTATTAATGGGCCTAAATTTAGCTTAAGCGAAAAATAAAGTAATGGTGACTTAATTAATTAATCAACATGATTAAATTGATTAAGTAATTAGCCTATTACTCTAACAGGCTCAAGTCCATGACTTGGAGGTTCCAATACCCTGCCCATTTCTAACCTTATCCCTCATAATTCTCCGAACCTTTGAATCAATTTGGAGGAACCTAGAACTGAACCTAGGTCGATTCATATCCCTTCCAACCCCATAAGAAAATAGTTGAATGGACTTTTAGAGACTATGAATGTTTAGAAGGATATTATGAAATGGATTTGGGTTTAGTTGGTTATAGCTAAAGAAAGGATCCAACTCTTGGAGGGAAAGGTTCTAGAATAACAGGTGATGTGGCTCAGAGAGGTGGAGAATAAGACATATTGGGACATGATTAATTCCATGGATAGGTCCTTTGAGAGGTGGGAAATATGGGAAAAAGAGTTGGATGATCTTCAGGCCATTGTTGGTTCTCAGGAAGAAAAGAAGAATTTATTGACTAAAATTGACACCATACACTAGAACCAGGAGAAGAACATGCAGTTCCTGAGGGTTATCACTGATGAAAAAAAAGAAACATTGAAGAATATTTCCCTCACTCTTCAAGTTTTTCAAGATGAGATAAGGAAGAGATAGGTGAAGTGGCTTGTGGAAGGGGTGGACGATGGTCACACATAGAAGAAGGGAAAGAAGGTGGACACCTCAGTTTGTGATGTCATTAAGGAGACCTAGGCCATTCTTCAAGGGCATGTGACTTTTGAGAAGAAGCTCAATTTCCTGTCTCAGGAGTGGAATGCGATCACTAGTCAAGCTTTTAGGAGACCTATAGGTGTTTGGTGGTTTAGTGCTAGTCCTGGTTTTGTGGTTTCTTTTTGTTTATTTCTAATGGTCAAATTATTTAAGCTTTAGTTTTTATTTTCTTTTTTGGTTTTCTCACTACTTGTGAGTCCCTAGTTTGCCTCTATGGTTGTTTTGTAATGGGTACTGGCCCTTCTAGTTTTAATATAATCAAAACAAAATCATTTTTAGTGCTACTATGTTGATCATGTTATTGGAAATAAAACTTGACCCAAAGAAAGTAATGCAATAAAGTAGAAAATTATTAATTTAATTAATAAATTAATTTTTAAACAAAATAATTACAATTAAAAGAATTTAGATTTTAAATATAAATGCAAAAAAAAATGAGAAGTGTAGTAAAGGGCAGAGTAAGTATTCAAGATTATGTAATTAAACAATGTTTGGGATTTTAGAATAGACACTCAAGGTTTCACATGAAATTAAACAATGAAACTAGGTGTTTAACAATGGCATGATAATGCAATTTTGTCATCTAATATGAAATTTAAAAATGGGGTTAGAAAATATGATCCTCAACAAGAATATTTTTTAGATATAAATAATAAATCTTGATAAATATAAAAAATGTTCATTTGAGAAATATAAATCTTGGTATGTGAATTAATAAATATCATTTTTTAAAATACTCATGGAATTATATTATTAATATTATATTTTTCAATATATATTTTTTACTTTTCATACCAATCAAATTGTGCGGGAATATAGTCATTTAATATGTCACCTACAATAATTAGAGAGTTTTTTAGAAAGTTTATTTTGTGAAAATTTTGATGGAAAACTATTTTAAGGATCCAATAGATGTGCTAACCTTTCATTTTTAGTAGAATACATGCATGAATATGATTCACATGATTTTTCATAATAATTATTAGATGATAAGAGGTTCAAGAATGTTCACTATCTATTAAAGGATAACAATTTTAGATGCATTGCAATTTAAATTATCTACAAATATGTTAAACAATCTAAATATGTTTTTTGGCTTGATGGATAACTTCACAAATTCATAGATATATTTCTAGTGGGAACTATACTTTTAATGGTTGACTTTGCAAAAAAAATCTTTCTCTACAAGAATTCTAGTCTTAATATTATAGTAATTTAGTATAAGTATCCATTTCTTTCATATTGTATATAGATATGCAATTGAAAACATAAAGGATAATTTTTTTGAGGAAGAATTTTTTCTTTATAAGTGAAAATTGATTGGATCCATTAAATGTTGTGTAGTATATTTCTACTATGTTTTAAGATAGTTTCAAAGAAAGAGAAATCTAGATGACACAACATTTCATATGGTTAGACAATTATACAAGTAAGTTAAAAAAAAAATTAATGTTTCATTGACTATGTGAACCCTAAAAAAAAATAATGTCCAAAACATGTGGATTTTCTTTAAACCTAGGCATGGTAAACTATACCATGATGGATTTTGAATCATGTGTGAAAAGAGATATTTCCAAGGAGTAGAATTTTTTATGCAACAATATTTAGAGATGTACATGTTGTTGTTTATTAGTGTATAATATAAAATTATCTAAATTTTCAAAACTCATAGTTTTACTAGATAATTTAGTTATTTGAAGAAATCTTTTTTACCATAACATAATTGTGAGTCAAATAGTGAATAAGAAAAATGAAACTCATTTAGGATTTTAAATACAAGCACATTTACTCTGTGGAGTAGGAATCTTACCTATTTTTATTATTTTTATATTACAAGTGACTAAGAAGAATTTAAAAGTATAGAATGGGTTGAAGAATGACAAAATAGACTCCAGACACCTATACAACCATATTGATAGTAGACATAGTTTGAGGAGGATAACCAATTATTTGCATCAAATGAATATGATTGTGTTTCAAGCCTTGTGGAGGGACTTTGAAAATTTTACTGGTTTGAGGCTTACATTTCAATATTTTGGTCATCTTGAGTGTAGGGTTTTGCTTTTCATATCGCTAGGGTTTAGTCTTAGGGTTAAAACCCTCACTTGTGCAAAAACCTTAATCTCTTTCTAATTCGTCATTGAACTTGTGTTCACTTTTTTTATTCACTTAACTTACAACTTAAGCCATTGATGTCGATAGCCTCATCTTCCTAGTGAAATATTTGGTCAGATTCACTTTTAAATATTTTCCTATGTTTGATAGTCCGAGTGGGTCAAAATATTAATTTTCTTATCTTTACTTTACATGGGGGGGAAATATTTCATTAAAGTGATTAAGTCTAATGTTGTGCATTGACCTCTAGGGAGTCCCATTTTTTATGTCATAACTTAGAGCATGTGATGTTAAAATTGCTTAAAGAAGTGGCATGACCCCATATATTAAATCTAGATCGTTCCATGCTAGCTTGTGCTATTAAAATGACATCAAGAAATACTGTGAGGGATAGCGGGTGCATGCCATGTGTCCCACATTTTTGGAGGACCCTGATATTTTATGAAGCGCAAATGATGGTGGGCCCAAGATTTGATGGTTGTGATTAATCCCAAAATTAAATCCTGGCCATTCCTCATCAGCCCGCGGGGAATCTTTTGAAGATGTTGATGTTGTGAAGGATAACACATGGCCTCATCTAGTGCATTCAAGGAACTATTAAGAGAATGAAATATTTCACAGTGACTTTAGGCACATTAAAGATCAAGCTAGTAAAAGGGTTTTGGGAACACATGGTAAGAAGGAGAGAAATACTTTTTAATCTTAGTCGTCCATTTGATAAAGGTGCTATACACATGGGAATAAGCCTGATGATTAAATTGTGTGCATGTTAGTTTGTACTTGTTTGATTTGGGTCATTTCCCACTAGCCCACGACCATTGATCAGTATCTTGCAAATCTCAGCGCGATAGTGGGCTAGCGAGAAATGGACTTTCTCATAGCAATACCAAGGAAGGTTTCCACATGCAGAATTATTATTGGTCGAATGTTGAGGTCAGCATGAGTCAAATTTTTAAACTTTCATGACTCCATCTAGGCCATGTAGTGATCCAACTCACCAAAGGATTGACAGTTGTAATTTAAAATTACAAACAAGGTTGATGAAGTCATTCTAGTTTGCGCAAGTTAAAGGATTTTCTTGCCATAAAACTAGGAATGGAAGCATCATTCTAATTTACATTTAGTGTTTTAAAGCATCTGGAGATTAGTAGGAGCACTTTTTGAGCTCTTCACAATTAGAATTAGGGATTTTTAGGAGTCAAACACCAATAACTAAAAATCACTCATTCTTGTGTTGAATTTCCATAGGTTTTTATGCAAGTTCCATTTTTCTTTGTCAATTTGCAAGGTATGCTTATTTTAAGGTTTAGTATTCATGAAATTTTACCTGAGTACTTCTTGATTTTCTTTACTTCTCTACATTCATTTTAATCTCTAGTTGCACTTAGAAAAACCCTAGCCCATATTTTCTTTCATTATAATGACACCCCTAAAGGCTCGAGCTTCTAGTTCTAAGTCCAAGATATGACCCCTTTTCCAAGATATATTGGACCAGTTCAAACCCTCTACTAATAAAAATTATGAGGGCCAAGTAATGTTTCAAGGGTCGACATCAAAGGATGGCATTGTCGACAAACAAGATGCTATTAGAGACACTATTCTACTAGTCACTGGATGAACCCTCTTTAAACATTGGTTTGTGAAGAGGTTTCTAAGCATTCCCTTGTGTAATGGATCGAAGTCGGATATGGGTAAATTAGCTATCCATAATGTGTATTTAGATGTGGACCTTGCAACCAATTATGAACCTACTATTAGGGTTGTGAGAACATAATCTGGGAAAAAAATGGTGGATGTTAGTAGGGCATGACTAATTGAAGTTTTCAAACTGACCCCTTACTATTTTGGGATGGTACCAATTGATCAAAATAAGTTGAAAGTAGAGTATGATAGGGTGAGATTAACCTTCAAGGTGTCAATATTAACAAACTTCATGGCAAGAGGGAAAGGGTGAAGAAAAATTACACTCAACCCATTTGACAAGGAACCCTACATAATCAAATTGTTTGAACACTACTTTTAGAGGACTTTATAGACCCTATGTCATATTCTGGGGATTGATTCTGGTGAAAGGATTCCAACAACTTTTATGTACATGGAAACCAATATCCAACATTGAATGATTAGCACAACTTATGATTTTGCAAGATATTTATTAGACATGCATAAGGGCCTTGTGGCTCTTAAGAATGGTGAAAGAGGAGTAAGATTTTAAAAGTACTCACTCTTTCTGCACATGCTTCTATATATGGGATTTGGATAGTTTGGAGAAGATATGAAGTTGGACAAGAAGAATGAGAAAGGTGAGGATATACCTATTAAAATGTGGACTTCTATCTTAGATAGGGATGAACATGAATCTAGTTTTGTGGTATTTTCTAATGTATTTTCCTCCAAATTGAAGAGGGCCTTGGTGATGAATCGTCCTAAGATTCCAATGGAGTTGCACATGCTTTCTTAAGACCTAGGGAGATGAGGTTTGAACTAGGAATAGAGCATAATTAGGGAGTGTTTAATAGAAAAATTAGGGTTTACAACCATGAATGAACAAGATGATGAACCACTAATTTATTTTTCTTATTAAAACATTCAATTATGAGAGCCAAAAGATGTGAATAATAATTAGAAACTAACCCTAACTATTATAGCAACTATGAGGGGAGTTTTGTGAGCTTGAAATGATGTGTACCTTGTAGAATTTTTTTTTTAGGCCACAAAGGACTTATTCACCTTTAGTGGTGAATGGGTCCCTATGAGAGTTCTAGAAAATGACTTATGGGCTTGATTCCTCTCAGCCTTCATTCCTAGATCTTATGTTTTCACTACTTCAAGCCCTAGTTAGGGCTCATTCTTAGTGGCAAATGGGTCCTTTCATGGTTTTAGAAAGCTGATTTCTAGGTTTTGTTCCTTGATGGATTCACTTTCATATCTCCACTTATCATCTCCCAAAAAATTGAGATAAATTATGTAGCCTCCTTTCTTTGTTCTTGCACTATAAATGGCAATCTTGCAACTTGAAAAATTTTGCGATTTTTCTCCAAATCTTGCTCTTCAACCAAAAACCTTCAAAGATGTCTTGTAATGCAAATCTACAATCTAACATGTAGTGCCCATGAAGAATGTAGATCTTGATCTCAAATGGATATGAGAAAATGCTTGCAAGAAGGATATTCAATGCTACATCAACAATCTTGGCTCAACAACATGCGTGAATGTATAAAATACTTGACATGATGAAACGATCTTGAATTGCTGCAATAAACTCTTCTAATCTTCCTTGAAATTCCTTGTAAATGCTCTTGTAGACACCAAATTTCTATAAGGATGCTCTCTCAAATTTTCTAGGTGAAACAATGTGCATTAACCCCTTATTTATACTAAATTGAGAGATTAACCCCAAAATTCAAAGAATTCAACCTGATCTCATATTTGGGTATTAAAATTATAAGGATCTTGCCACAATTAAATTCAAAAAGATGGGTCCTATTAAGGGAGGACCCATTCGCCACTAAAGGTCAATGGTTCCTAGCATAACTTTCTAGGTCCATGCTTTGGGGGGATGAAATAACATAAAAATCCACCTAAAAAAATGGATAGAAAGGGGGAGTCCCAAAAAGGTGAATGGGTCCTAGCACAATTTCCAAGACCACACTTTGAGGAGGTGAAATTTCATGAAAAACCCACCTTAGAAATGTAAAGGAAGGGGTGTCATATGTGGAGATCAAACCTTGCACAAGTAAAGGTGAATGGGTCCTAGGAGCACTTTTCAAGACACTAGATTTTCCAAATTAAATGTCATACACTATTATTATTGGGTGTCAAGATAGATCCTTGAAAATGGGGGCATGAATTTGAATTAAAATGGTAAATTCAACTCAATTAACCACCATTAATTAAGGGGACCTTAGATAAATGTGAAAGTGTGTTACAACACTTTACAACACATAAATAAGGTACAAGTTAAATATATTTTACTTGAAAAAGGGCCCATTAGGCTTAATTTAGGAAATAAATTCTAGAAAAATGTGGAAGTGTGTCACAAAACTTTACAACACCTTTGTAAAGGACCAATTAAGGCATATTTTAATCAAATGAAGGTCCTAGAAAAATGTGAATGTGTACAACACATTACAACACTATTCGAAGACACCATTAATTCAGTTTTGATGTCAACTATCCCAAACCAAGTAAGGAAAAAAGCTTAATTTTTCTGTTACTACATTTTCCCCCCACTTTCGTAAGAGGATAACCCAATGTCAAACTCACACTAAAGTAGACATCCAAGACACTTAATTATGTAGCAATTTAAAAAAGATACATGATGATACCCTTTCAAAGGTGAAAAAAAAAACAAAAATAAAGGTTCAGGCACAACCGTTCCAACCTGATGAAAAACATGTTTGTTTGTCCATAACATATGCTACTCACTCTGGGGTAGTGGAACTTCAATCTTTCGACTAGGTGAGTTTTCCTGAAATATGTATATGCTCACTATAGGGTAGTGGAACTTCAGTCTGTCCACTAGGTGAGTTATCAAAATGAGGTGGTTTAGTGAGAAAGTCATACCGGTGTATTAGCTTCCAACCATATAGTGAGAAAGTCATGCCAATGTATTGGATTCTCATCATATTAACCATAAAAAATTTATCCTCTTGATAACTTCAATAAGGAACCACAATGTAAATGTTTTTGTTATGTAAAATTTTGTAAAATGGTATTCTGCTTTGTTCATGTAAAGGTTTCATCTTAGGGAACATTGTGCCTTATGTCTCCAAGAGAGGACAAGTCAAAGAAATATCACACTCTTGGAGGAAAGCAAGCCCAATGACACCACCAAGGAAAGGACACATCGAGAGAATAAAGAAAATCGCACAATGAAACATGAGTGTTGATGTATGCCCCCACTTTAAAGCGGTTTCTAACACCATTGTTGTGAGAAATTTCTTTAAAGTAGAAGATATGAGAGCTTATTTAGAAAGCCCTATGCCAAGTCATATTTTTCAAATAAGATACATCATGAAAAGGGGAGGGATTGCCCCCGAAACTTAGTAGATCACATGCAAGCCAACTTAAGGCATGTCGGTCACATCCAAAGCTTGCTCTAATCTAAACATTGAAGTTGGTCAACTAGCCAAAAGAGATAAGCGACATACGAGGACAAGGATACCTTCACAACCCTCCTTCTAGCGCCAATATGAAGCACTTATAAAATCTGCACATGAAACCATCCTATACACCCATTAGGAGGGTTAGTTTACACATGCAAATCTACAAATACCTCTATGAAATAACACATCAATGTTTAAGAAATGCAACAATAACAAGGATCCAAAGATATTCAAAAACATGACATATATACCTATTCCATATTGGATTGGTGTCAAATGTGCAAATGACCCTTTCCCAATCCTAGTTCAAAACTGAAATGATGAGATGCAATGGAGATGAAGAGCAAAATTAGTTCTCAAACCAAGAGAGTAACTTTGCATGTAGATGTAGATGAGTTGATGAAGATTAATTCCTTTATTTATAGATTTTCTTGATGAGAGATTGGCCAAATAGATGAATGTGGGACTAAAAATAGACCAATGAAAAGAGGCCACTTGTTAACTTGCCATAGGTTGAGGGATGTGCAAGATTTGGGAAATGTGCCCAAGAGAGGGAGTTTCAAATTCAAATTTGTGCAATAAATTTTGAGAGGGGGGACATGAAAATGAGAAGTTAATGCAATGTTGGAGGGGACAAGTCAACTTGTCATCATTTTAAAACTTGAGGGAATATTCTATTTTTATGCCAAGTTGAAAGAAAATAAGGATTTTAATAAATCAATAAATTGATTTATTTGTGCAAGTGGGGATATCTAGAGGATGTCATGGGTGGTTAGGTTAGGCTAATTAGGATTAGGTTAGCTTAATGATGATTAGGATGATTTTTACTTTTATGACTTAAATATTTGATTTATTTAAATCAGAAAAGGATGGAATATGCATTTGGAATTTAAAATGAATGTTTGATTTATTTAATTGAAAGGTTGATATTTAATTTATTTAATTTAAATGAACAACCTTAGGAATGAAATTAATGAGTTTAGTTTACCTGATGCATGGATGAAGGTGAACTTGATTAATTTGATGAGTGGATGAATGTGAAACTTGGTTTACTTGATGAATGAACCTGATTGAATGCATAATGCTAATTTTGCATGTCTACAATATTCCATGTTTGTGATCTTGTATTCACCCATGAATGTTGGTGTGAAATCTAAGGAACCCCAATCATCTTCTAATAGTTTAGTGACTTCCTCAATTTTCTTCTCATGTTCCTTTTCCTTTTCTTTCTCTTCTTCTGTGACCATTTGCGGTGTATAGGATTCTAATGCTTCCAAAGGGTTCCATCCTTCAGATTTTGACCATCAAAAACCTTTCAGGTTTAGGATCAGCTTTCAATGTGTCTAGACTTTATTGTTATGGACATACTTCATGATATGGTGTAGAGTGGAAGACACACCATCCATTTCATTAATCGGCGGTCTCCCTAAAAGGAGACTATAAGATAGATCATCAAGCATAATGTGGGCCAAATTTTGTAATGTTACTTCCCCAATTCTGATAGGTAATTCTCTGATAACTCCAAATGGTTGTTTTCTTATGTTGTTAAATTCTCGAATAGATAAATAATTAGGCTTAATATCGCTTTTACTCATCCTAAGTATTTTCACAAGGCTCATACTGCACACATTCAGGGTCGTACCATTGTCAACAAGATTTCTTTTTATCAAAATTTGACCAATGTGCACTATTATGTTGAAAACTTCATACTTCTTCTAAATTTCTAAGGGAGGTAATGCATCTTGATTGAAAGTAATGTCCAAGTTAGCCAGAGTCATAGCTTGAATTTGGGCTAGGCCACATCATTTGATTGCACATTAGGAGTAGTAGGGATTTGTTGTAAAGCACTTTGAAGCATGTTACGATAATGAGGGGAAGCTTGAATAAGATCGGATAAGGATATCTTGGTAGGATATTATTCTTTAGTTGTTCAACAAGATCATACTTCTTTCCACTTTTTAAAGGAAAACAAGGAGGGCCAGGTAACATAGGGTTAGACAATGGGAGGGATATTTGAATTGTTTGTCTTGCTTGTGGATTGTTCCTAGTGTTATACATATGAGCAACAATATTGTGACTCGATTGTTGTGAAACATTATTCTTGGGTGATTCGAGGATGAGCATAGGTTTATTTTGAGTTTTTGGTCATTGTGAGGGTGGGTAAATAATTAGAGGATTCTTAGGATTTCCCACAGGGTATGTAGGAGGTTAGATATTCAAGGGGGATCTAATGGACACTTGTGCATTTATAACCTCAGTAGTTTCAGTTTGATGTCTTTCTAATAAAGGGGAATCTAGTGTCATCTTTTTACCATCATCTAAGGAACTACTATTGTCAGTGTTCTCTTTTTCTTCCACCATGATCTCTTCCATGGTAGGCTAGTTTTTTGGAGAGGTACAAACTATATGTTCACTACATTCAATGTTTGGTTCTTCTAAAATAACTTCATCACAAGTAGGGGACTCATTGATAGTTGGATTGTCTTGTTTTTCAATGATGGTATTGTCTTGTTCAATAATGCTTTCCCTAGGGGAAGAGAGACAAATAGGACTTTCATCACTCATTTGTGTGATCTTCTATCACTAAAATATCTTTGTCACAAATAAGAGAGATATTAGGGGAAGACCAAATTTGATTGTCATGATTATCCACCATAGTATTCTCTATCACTAAAGTGTTGTCATAGGTGTGAGGGATGGAATTTTTCTTAGAATGCTTAGTACGACACTAACAGGACCAAAAATGAAAATTACTTGTAGTTACCATCCTATGAAATGCTAAATATAAACAATTATATCCAAAGATATCTTTTGTCCAAATGCAAGAATTCAAAAATGCAAACAAGGTGTAGCAAAACATGAAAACAACAACTTATGCAGTATACTTTTATCCAAATAGTTTCATGAGTATAAACAAATGCCAAAATCAAAATTGAAATGTAAACATTTTTATAATAATTTTTGCTATTGAAATATTTCAAAAAATAAATTGATATTTTTGACCTAGATGCATAAAATAGAATTTCCTAAAACTTTACACTAATACTATAGGTTACCAACAAGCTCAAGAAGTACAAAAAAAAGGTTTTTAATGTTGTAAAAGGAAGTTTCAGGGCTGATTAGGGACTCATTCACCTTTTCTAGAAAATAGGTCTTGGATAGGAATTTTTGAAATATTTTTGTTGATTTATGAGTGATTTTTAATGCCTTTTCAGATTCCAAAAGATGCAGTCTAGGTCTAAAGAGGGAGTCATTTTCTAGTAAGGGCGAATGGATCTGAAATCAGAGTTTTAAAAAGGTGAATACTATAATTTTTAAGTTGTTTTATGTGTTTTCAATGCCTTGTTTCTAACTATAACTTTGATGAAAAAATTTCTAGAATTTGATGACCTAATGCAAGCGAAATGAAGGGAAAATGATGACCTATATAACAATCTTTGAAATGCAATTTTTTTAAAATTTTCAAATGAAAATTTATATGATCTAAATGAAATGCAAAGTGAATGATTTTTTTTTTGTATTTTTCAGATTTAAGAGATGCAAAACAATGCAATTCTAAACCCTAAATGAGATGCAAGATTACAATGACAAACAAGAAACCCTAAATGATATCTTAATTTAATGCAAATCTAAATGCAATTGAATGCAAGATCTAGCCTAGGATGCAATGAAATATTTTAGTTTGAGAAAATTGTAATATTCAATGAGTTAGGCTCACCGAAATGTTTAATAGAAAAAGTAGGGTTTACCACCATGAATGAACAAGATGATAAACCACTAATTTATTTTTCTTATTAAAAAATTCAATTATGAAAGTCAAAAGATGCAAATAACAATCAGAAACTAACCCTAACTGTTATAGCAACTATGAGGGAATTTTTGAGAGCTTGAAATGTTGTGTACCTTGTAGAAAACATGTTTTTAGGCCATAGAGGACTCATTCTCCTTTAGTGGAGAATGGGTCCCTGTGAGAGTTCCGATGACTTCTAGCCTTGATTCCTCTCAGCCTACATTCCTGGATCCCAGGTTTTCACTACTTCAAGCCCTAGTTAAGACTCATTTTCCTTTAGTGGCAAATGGGTCCTTTTAGGGATTTAGAAAACTGACTTCTAGGTTTTGTTCCTTGATGGTTGCACTTCCAAATCTCCACATATCATCTCCAAAAAATTTGAGATAAATTATGTAGCCTCCTTTCTTTGTTCTTGCACTATAAATGACAATCTTGCAACTTGACAAATTTTGCGATTTTGCTCCAAATCTTGCTCTTCAACCTAAAATCTTCAAAGATGTCTTGTAATGAAAATTTGCAATCTAACATGTACTAACCATGAAGAATGTAGATCTTGATCTCAAATGGATATGAGAAAATGCTTGTGTAAGAGAGGGGGACCAACCACATCAAGGCCCTAGGTCATAGAGAGCCAAAAGCAGAGGGCTGCCCTAGCTTACCTCACTCTAAAGGGATGTCTTGGGAGTAGGGATCGAGAATGATGAGGACTATAATGTGCCTTAATCACTCTACAAATCTGAACTTTAGTTTGGGCTAAGTGAGCTAGTTTTTGGAAATAGTAAGTTGTGCCTTAGACAACTCTCAGTCTGAGGATGGTAGCACAATTCTAGGATGTCAGTGCGGTGCGCTGGCATCAGTACGGTCAGAAAATAGTGAACATAGTATGAAATACTCAAAAAATAACTAATCATCCTAGCTGGTTGGTTTGTACGAGAAAAATGGAATAATAAGATTGGAAAGATACAAACGAAGATGATAAAGAAGATAGATAAAGGCTAAGTTAATAAAGATAATCTCACAAATATGCACATTCGCTAGCTAGCTCCAAAAGTACATTCTCTTACACACAAGAAAGAGGGGAAAATTGTTGGGGTTGTATAGGGGTTTGCCTCTATCAAACCCCCATTTTGGTGTTTCTAGCTCCACGTACAGTTAGATAGCAACAAGAGAGAAATATACGATAGAGAAGTAAATAAGGACTTAATGTAAATAACACTACAAAATAGTAAAGAGCTACTCAACCAAATAACAAAGGAAAGGAGTGAAACATTACCACCTCCACTAAGAGCTCACTATCCAATGGAGGAGAAAGAAGGCTTGAACAATCACCATAGCCTCGACCGCGATGAAGGGAGGTGTCACAAAACCTCAAGCCCATGCTACAATGGCTTACTTCACACTTGCTTTATGGATTTGATGCAGTGTTGTTGCTGCAATGGAGTGTTGTAAATGCTAGAAGTGCTTGAGAATGTGAAAAAAGGATGGATTGAATGTTTAGAGGTTGCAAAAAGACCTAACTTGAATGAAGAATGGATGAATTTGAAGGAGAAGGTAGAATCTATTGTTTTCAGGGTTGGTTGGTCAAAAAGGAAAGTTACAAATCGACTCGAATAAAAAATGTAATGCCTCTACCAACTTCAGATGTGGGAATTCGTTAGGGACATAAGCGTGCTACACGGATGTCTACATGCCACCCTAAAAAAATATTATTGTATCGACACAAAGGAAAAATGCCAAGTTGAAGGAAGGCAACTTACTGATGTGGAATTTCACCTTCATATTTGGTTTTCTAAGGTGAGGATGTTTAAAAGGGGAATTTGCGTAAAGGGTGCAAATATGCTCCTATACATTTTCCCCCCACTTTAGTGAGTACAAATTATACTAATGAGTGCTTCAGTAAAGTAGATTGAAGAGTAAGTAGGGTTAGAAATCTATACTTGAACCATCAAGGAACTAGACTACAATCTAGTGAGATCAAAAGCGCGGGTAGGTAAATGACTCCATAGCCCCGCATAACTATGAAGTTGTAGAATGAAAGCATCTTACATGCCTACAAACCCTCAAGGAGGTGACCCCCAAGATCTCTCACATGATGGAAGCCTTGAGAATTAAGTGCCTCACATGCCCGTGGACCTAGAAGGAAGGTGTCCTCCAAGATCTCTCACATGAAGGAAACCCAAAAAAAGTGCCCTACAGTCCTGCAGATCTGCAGGGAAGGTATCCTCCAAGATCTCTCACATGAAGGAAACCCATAAAAAGCAACCTATAGATTCACAAACCTAAAAGGAAGGTGTCCTCCAAGATCTATCACATGAAGGAAACCCCAAAAAATTTCCCTACAGACCCACAGACCTACAAGCAAGGTGTCTTCCAAGATCTCTCACATGAAGGAAATCCTAGAAAAAACACCTTACAGATCTGCTAACCTGCAAGGGAGTGACCCCCAAGATCTCTCACATGGAGGAAGCTTAGAAGAAGCACCTTACAAGCTCATAGACCTGTAAGGAAGGTATCCTCCAAGATCTCTCACATGGAGGAAACTCAAAAAAGGAGACTCTGCATAGTCAAAAAGTGACTTTACAAACACACTTGCAAAGCAACATGTTTACCTGCAGATAGAACATGTTTGAAAGTGGCCATGTAGGGAAGTAAGTGAGAAGTCATGTAGACCATCAATAGATTGGAAAGCTTTTAAAGGGATTCCTCGGGAACCCAGCATGAAGAATGGGGGGTCCACTCAACGAATTTTTTGTTTGAAAGTGCGGAAGGGATGCTTTTTCTCAAATCGATTCAACACCAATGAATCCTTTCAAAAGATGTTCACTTCATCATGGAATTCAAAAGGAATAAGATGCCCCCTCATGAGGGGAAGGTCAAAGTTGCTTCCTCCTTGAAGGAAATTTCTCAAGTTCTTTCTTTATGAACCCATGATGACGGAAACATGTTCCCTTAGGTCCAAGTCGAGAATGTGATTCTTTGAAATTTTTTTGCAAAGATTCTCAAAAAAATATTCGTTGGAAATGAATACATTTTCTAAAAATCAAAGTGTTATAGAAAAGGCATTGTCACACAGGAGAGGGACAACTCAACACCAAAAAATGATGAGATGTTGGTTCACGTTGGGTTCACTAAAAATGTAAGAGAGGGGGACCAACCACGTCAAGGCCCTAGGACATGAAGAGTAGAGAGTAGAGGCCTACCCTAACTTACCTCACTCTAAAGGGATGTTTTGGGAATAACAATCGAGAATGATGAGGACTATCATGTGCCTTAATCACTCCACATATCCAAACTTTAGTTTGGGATAAGTGAGCTCTTTTTTGGAGTTGATAATGTTCCTCAGACAACTCTTAGTTTAAGGATAACAATGTAGTTCTGGGACATCAATGCAGCGCGCTAGCATCTCTCGGGCACACTGGAATATGTACGATTAGAAAACATTGAACATAGAATGAACTACTCAAAAACTAACTAATCAGCTTAGCTAGTTGATTTCGATGGGAAAACCATAATAATAAGATAGGAAAGATACAAATGAAGATGATAAAGCAGGTAGATAAAGGCTAAGGTAATAAAGATAATCTCACAAAGATGCAGGTTCCCTAGTTAGATCCAAAAGTACATTTTCTTGTACACAAGAAAGAGAGATAAATTGTTGGGGTTGTATATGGGTATGCCTTAGTAAGACTCCTATTTTGGTGTTACCACCTCCACGGACAGCCAGATAGAAATGAGAGAGAAATATTTGATAAAGAAGAAAAGAAGGAAGGAATGCAAATAACACTCCAAAATAGTAAAGAACTACTCAACCATATCACAAAGGAGAGGAGTGAAACGTTACCACCTCCACCAAGAGCTCACTAGCCAATGGAGAAGAAAGAAGGCTTGAACAATCACCACAACCTTGACTATGATGAAGGGAGGTCTCACAAAACCTCAAGGCCACGCTGTAATGGTTTGCTTCACACATGCTTTGCGAAGTTGAAAAATTGTTCTTGCTACAATGGATTGTTGAAAATGTTGGAAGTGCTTGAGAATGTGAAAAAAGGATGGATTGAATGCTTAGAGGTTGCAAAAAGAGATGAGTTGAATGAAGAATGGATGAATTTGAAGGAGAAGAAGGTATAATCTACCATTTTCGGGGTCAGTTGGTCGAAGAGGGATGTTACAAATCAAACCCAGTCAAAATCATAATGCCTTTACCAACTTCAAATGTAGGAATTCATTAGGGATGTAAGCGCACTGCCTAGAACTCTACGCATTGTGCGGACATCTATGTGTTGCACATGCATCTCAGAAAAATATTCTTCTACTGGAACAAAGGAAAGATGCTAAGTAGAAGGAAGGTAGCTTGCTGATGTGGAATTTTTCCTTTGGATTTGGTTTTCTAAGTTGAGGATGTGTAAAAGGGGAGTTTTTGTAAGGGGTGCAAATTTTCTCCTATATAGCTTGCAAGAAGGATCTTCAATCCTACATCAATATTCTTGGCTCAACAACATGCATGAATGCATAAAACCCTTGACATGATGAAATGATCATGAATTGTTGCAATAAACTCTTCTAATCTTCGTTGAAATTAATTGTAATTGTAATTGAAATGCTCTTGTAGAATCCAATTTTCTATAAGGATTCTCTCTCAAATTTGCTAGGTGAAATAATGTTAATTAACCACTTATTTATACTAAATTGAGAGATTAACCTCGAATTTCAAAGAATTCAAGTTGACCTCAAATTTGGGTATTAAAATTATAAGGATCCTGCCATAATTAAATTCAAAAGGAGGGGTTCTACTAAGAGAGAACCCATTCACCTCTAAAGGAAGATGGGTCATGTGGACAAAGATCTTTTCAACCACACTTCTCTAATACTTCTAGGGTTTTTCACCTAAAAGGAGAGAGATGGGCTAGAAAGTGTATTAAGAAAACATTTAAACATAAGAAAGAGTCAAATTAGCGATGACAAGCCTATAAAAGGATGAGAGTTTGTTATAACTCTTTACAACACTTTGAAATAAGACTTTCTAAGTGATAAAATGGAGTTATTTAGGTGAATTATAATGAAAAGGTCCTAGAAAAGTGTGAAAGTGTGTTACAACACTTCACAACACTTTTACAAGACATCATAGAATTCTTATTGATTCTCAAGGACCCAAGACCTAATGTGAATGTGTTGACCACATTACAACATTAAATCAAGCCAAAATCACCAAGAGGGCCTAAATATGAGATAAAGTAGAAGGGTTACTTTTTTTGTGTCTACATTTAGCCCCCACTTTAGTGAGAGGATGAACTTGCTTCAAACCCACACTAAAGCAATCGAACATGTAATCAAGAGGGGTTCCAATGAACTAATGCTAGCAATCGATGAGACAACAATGATCAAGAGGGATGATGAAGATACCAGGATGCAGATCCCATGGCCAACTAATCATGAGCACAAAGAAACACTCATGAGAATGATGTAAATGAAGAGGAAGAAAAGGAAAAAGAGAGTCGGATCAAGCTTCGATCGTTTGTCCATCCTGTTGTGGATCGGATCTAGGTTGTTCATCCAGTTTGAAAATGCATACTCACTTTGAGGCAACGAAACTCATGGCTCTCCACCGAGTGAGAAGGCCCTAAAGGTGAGAAACATACACTCATGGATGATATGCACTCACACACATGCAAGTGGCTATGGGGAAAGTCATGCCTCAGAATGGGATTCCTACTCAACCATACCAAAGTTATACCCTTGATAACATTAATAAGGCGTCACAAAAGAAAATGAATTTTTGAGATTCATGTGACAAGCAATTGTATTCTTCGATGTCATGAAAAAACGTGAAGGCACCATAGGAATGAAAGTTGTGTTATGCAAGGTGAACATATAACAAATGCAATATGCAACATGAAAATCATGTTCAATGGAGTCTTGCTTAGTTCATGTGAGGTCTTTAACTTAGGGAACATTGTGTCTAATGTCTCCAAGAGAGGATCAATCAAAGAATAGAAGATTATTAGCTTAGGGGATACAATTTTTTGCATCAAGCCACTAAGAGGAGTGTAATATGCTGAGATAGATCATGCTCATGAAGGACACTACACCAAATGGCATCCACAAAGCAACAAATGCATCGTATGAAGTAACAAGGTTGCACTAAGAACTTAGGAAATGAAAAATGTAAATGAATAATGCCAATGTATGCCCCCACTTTAAAGGAATTGCTACACACAGTACTGTAAGAAATTACTTTAAATAAATTAGAAAATGAAAAATGAAAACAAGAAAGAAGACATGATATCCAACTTGGAAATACCCTATGCCAAGTCATATGTTTCTGAGTAAGGCTATGTCATGTGAGAGAAAAATGAAAAGAGAAAAAGGAAGGGGTTGTCCCAAAAGGATAACACCAAGCACATAAGGGATCTATGGATTTTTGGTTAGTATGTTCTTTGCTGCAATTTTTTGTTTAGAGAGCTTGGAACTATCATCATCACCCAAATACATAGAACTAGAAGAATGACACAAAGAGAGTGAAAAAGAAGAAAAAGAAATATATGTTTGGGTCAACATAGAAGAGACATAGGGTGTCTCGATGCTTTGCATCATCCCCAAAAGTATATCACAAGAAAAATGAAAAAGGAAAGGCGAAAGAAAAAGGAATTTTTTTTTGTGTCAACATGAAAGAGACAGACAATTTCAGTCACAATTCTTGTGGCCTTTTTGGGTCAACATGAAAGACAAATGCCTTGTGTCAAACATGAAAGAGACAAAAGTCACAAAAGAAAACACAAGAAAAGGAAAAAGGAAAAGAAAAATAAAAAGGGTCCTTTTGGATCAACATGAAAGAGACATTTCTGTCTCAATGCCTTGCATAATCCCCAAAAGGAAAACACAAGAAAAGGAGAAAGGAAAAGAAAAATAAAAAGGGGCCTTTTGGGTCAACATGAAAGATACATTTTGGTCTCAATGCCTTGCATCATCCCCAAAAGGAAAACACAAGAAGTGAAAGGAAAATTAAAATAAAATGACCTTTTGGGTCAACATGAAAGAGACATGGATATCTCATTGCCTTCCGTCATCCTCAAAATGAAAACACAAGAAAAAGAAAAAGGAAAAGAAAAATAAAAGGGGCCTTTTGGGTCAACATGAAAGAGACATTTTGGTCTCAATGCCTTGCATCATCCCCAAAAGGAAAGCATAAGAAAAGGACAAGAGAAAAAGGTGAAAGAAATGTATGACATAGAGAAGAATGAAGGTACAAATAGATGAATCTCAGAAAGAGAAGGAGAACATCAAACAAAACATCAAGGGGGAACACATTACACATGCAAACACTCAAAGGAAAAAAATAAAAAAGAACATGCAAAAGACTAGTAAGGCAAATGCAAGTCAGCCATCAAGCAAGTTATCTGCCTCCCAATCTCAATCGGTATAAGCGAAAAGTGAATAACACTACTAAGGGACAATGACAAATGCATTACTAGGAGAAGGCTAGCAACTTCTTTCCCCCACTGAGCGTAAGGCAAGAATGAGCCAAGGTAGGTGATGGGAAGGGTCATGTAATAGTGAGAAGGGAATGTTCTACAATGATTACATGACAAGGTGTTCAATGGTGGTTTAAGGAATTATTGGATAGCAATTATTTCCATCAAAATGACACTTTCTTAGTATTTATTTTAATTGGTGACACTCATCACTTCTATGTCCAACAACACAATGATATGCACAATGTGGAACATTAGCATCTTTAGGATATATCACCAACCTATTCATACGTGGTAATAGTATGAGTCCTTTGTTTAAAAGTATTTGCAATTTCCTTTCACATTCAGGTGGTGGATAAAGAGGAAACTTGAGTTTTTGTAACTTGTAAGGTCTTTTGCATTTGCTAGATTCACCTTTTTCATGAATGGAAGGAGGAGGACGACCCAAAAAGATGCTTTCATCCTTGTCATTGTTATTAGGTAAGGGTTGTTCACGAGGGAGAAGGACACTTATATTGAAAGGGGAATTGAAGATCATCATGCCATCATCACTAAGTCTCCAATATTCTCTACGGGGCTTGTTGTCATGAGGAGGATCTTGATATCCTAACCCTATCATGTTATCATCTTTTGGATTTTGTTCTAAGAGTTGATGAATGTTATGTTTAGTTGTTGGGTCACATCCTTGTTTGCTTAAAATGGTAAAACCTTTGCCATAGGTTTCTTCAAGGTTTATTGGAGTACCAGTGACTTTATTATCATAGAATGATTGAGGAGTTGCTTGTTTAGAAGAACTAGGTTCACCTAATGGAGGGAACTTAGGTCCTTCATTTGTTTCAAGATGTAAATAACTAAACATATTAGGAGGTGATACTATAGGAAGGTCTTGTTGTTTCATGGATGGATAAAAGGATGCATTGGTTTCAAGGTTGTCAAGGCATTCGTTTAGGAACTTATTCATGCTATCATTATCTTCTCCAATGATGTCAACACCATGAGGAGGATATTCATGAGGAGTTGAAGGATCATGAGAAAGTTCAATGTCATTAGGATTAGTTCCAAAGGCACAACTTGACATGTCAACTAAGGATTTTACTGACATCCAAAATTTATTAAAACACATAGCCATGATGCAAATGAATGAAGGAAAACTAAATGCAAGAAATGAAATGAAACAAAAAATATGGAAGTAGTAACAGAAATGCAATCACAAAATACAAAAATGCAGAAGATTATCTAGAAATGATAGAAATTATAGTGCAGAATGTGCAAGTGGACTAAGTCGCCGAGTGTGGAAAATTAGTCCCAGTGGTGATTTTCTTAAGAATTTTCATAAATTTTAAACAAAATTTTATGAATTTTATATTTTCAGTTGTAGGTATAATACGAAAAATGATTTTTTTTTTGAATTTTTAATGAAATTCAATGCAAAAATGTTAGGTATATGAGCTTTTCACTAATACAATTTGTTTAAAAACCCTAGGATGCAAATTAAACAATGAAAAACCCAATGCAATGTTGATGCAAGTTATTCATAAGATGTAAATGCACTTGAAATAAAAAGTAAAATGTTCTAAAGTTGGGTTCACCAAAATGTGGACAAAGATTTTGGCACCCACACTTCTCTAATACTTCTAGGGTTTTTCACCTAAAAGGAGAGAGATGGGCCAAAATGGACAATGTCCCCACTCAGAACTAAGGAAAATATGAGTGAAATATGCCTAAATGTAATGTACTAATGCAATAAAATAATAATAAAATATTTATTATTAATGCAAAACCTAAGAAATGCAAGTTGTTTGAAAACACATTATGATATGCAAAATGACAAAAGAATGCAAGTAAACAATAACAAAAATGAGTGAAATTGGAGAGGTGCACCTAGAAATTGGAATGTGATGAAGAGAGGCACTGGAATCCCCCATAATTTGATGTTGAAGCCAACTAGGACACTTACACCAAGCTGGGCGACTTAGTTCTATTTTGGGGAGATTCCATCAGAATAGGTTTCAATTAAATGGGTATCTAGACATGCAGAAATCACTATTAGTGGGAATAATTCTCCATAGATGGTGAATTAGTCCACCTATGAATCTTGGGAAATTCAGAATAGGAATACCTAGCCTCCAGTCTATACTTTTGTTCTTGACAGGTGTCCAGTTCCGATTCTACAGAAATTGGGTTGCAAGAGGTCTCCAATCTTCTCTTAGGGCTTTGTTGAATTTAATTATTTTAATGGAATGATGATACCTTTTAACACCTTTCTCTTTGACAACTCTACATACAAGACTTGCAAAACACACATGCAAGGAAGAGAAAAAGGGTTAAGGGTTAGTGAGTAGGGGTTCACCTTGGTCAAAACACAATTTGGTAATCAAACCCTTGAAAATGAAATGAAAGAGAAAGAGAATTATGGATGAACAACATGCAATGTTACAACTCATGAAACCCTTGATGTAGAAATATGAAGATATGCAAGTATATGCTCCAATGAAGACTTGCTAATGCCTAGAATGCTTGAGAATAATGAATGTATGTATGCTAATGTATGAATGAATTATTGGAAATTAGAAGAAGCAAAATAAGTAGAAAATCTTTTATTTATACTCGGTTTTACAAAATTTCCCAAAAATAATACATCATAGGCCATCCTTAAGGTTAAAAGAATAATATCCCACCAGAAATTTAAAATAATTTTAATTTTTGTGCCTAGTGGGACTAAGTCGCCCAAGGGGCAACTTCGTCCCACTAGGGAAATTTTACTCGATGTTGTGAATTAAAGTGTATTTATTGATGTTTAACATGATTATTCTCTAAAACACACTTAAGTAGGGTCAGAAAGTGAATTAAGGGACCATTTGAACATAAGAAAGGGTCAAATTAGTGATGACAAGCCTAGGAAAGAGTGAGAGTTTGTTACAACTCTTTACAACACTTTGAAATAAGACTTGGTAAGTGATAAAAGGGAGTTATTTAGGTGAATTATAATGAAAAAGTCTTAAAAAAGTGTGAAAGTGGGTTACAACACTTCACAACACTTTTACAAGACATTGTAGAATTCTTATTGATTCTCAAGAACCCAAGACCTAATGTGAATGTGTTGACCACATTACAACATTAAATCAAGGAAAAATCAAGGCAAAATCACCAAGAGGGCCTAAATATGAGAAAAAGTAGAAGGGTTATGTTTTTCGTGTCCACAGGTCCTAGCACAATTTTCTAGGGCAGTGTTTTGTGGGGATGAAATAACATAAAAAATACACCACAAAAATGCATAGAAAGGGGGTGTCCCAAAAATTTGAATGTGTCTTGGCACAATTTCCAAGACCACGTTGTGGGGAGGTGAAAGTACATCAAAAATCCACCTTAAAAATTTTAAGAAAGGGGTGTCCTATGTGGAGAGGACACCTTGCACCAGTAAAGGTGAATGGGTCATAACAACACTTTTCAAGACACCAGATTTTCCAGATTAAATGTCATAGAATATCATTATTGGGTTTTGGGATAGATCCCTGAAAAGGGGGGTTTGAATTTGAATTAAAAGGTTCAGTTAAACTCAATTAACCATCATTAATTAAGGGGACCTTATATAAATATGAAAGTCTGTTACAACACTTTACAAAACCTAAATAAGGTACAAGTTAAATATATTTTATTTGAAAAAGGGCCCATTAGGCTTAAATAAGCAAAAAAATGCTAGAAAATTATGAAAGTGTTACAACACTTTACAACACCTTTGCAAAGGACCAATTAAGGCATATTTTAATCAAATGAAGGTCCTAGAATGATGTGAATGTGTACAACACATTACAAAACTATTCCAAGACACCATTAATTCAGTTTAATTTGATGTCAATTATCCCAAGCCAAGTAAAGAAAAAGGCTTAATTTTTCTGTTACTACAAGGAGACAATATCCCATATCCTGACTATACCATCCTTGAAGTTTATGGCATAGGTAAGACACCTCATGTACATCAAAGAGATGTGCCATTGAGGATTGGTTTCCTTAAATTTATGTGGAAAATAAGAAATGCTGGCAATAATCACTTGGTTGGGATGAGGAAGGGAACTTTCATCCCAACATATATAGTTTTTGCAGATTTTGTCATGATCAAGGGTGGATAGAAGAATATTATGCAAAAAATCAAGCCCTTGAGAGTAAAGTGTTGTAGAATAAGGAACCATGATCTAGAGGGTGTTATGGCTACTTTGAAGAATAGAATTAGAGGGTGTTATGACTTCTATATAAAATATTATTTAGTGTTAATTTTTTTTTATATAAATTCTATTTTTTTATTAATGTGGCCACTAAAAGAGATAGAATTAAAAATATTATAGTTATTGTAATGCCTTAAATTTTAAATTAAGACACTAAGAAACACAATATTGAAGAATAATAACTTAAATTTACATACCTTAAATATAACATAGCTTGGAAGGGTCTTTGATAATTGTCTTGAAGACTGCTTGCTATTCTACTGAACTATATAAGTTTCATGCTTATGAGCTGTAGCTACTGTAGACATCGAAATTTAATCACTCACATATGATTAAATTTACTCCCTTTTCCTCTATCATATTAAATATTAATTTATTAAATTAATATTACACCTTTTGTCTCATATCTGTAAAGTATTTAATTTAATAATTAAATGCTTTATCTTTCACCTTCTTCCTCTCTAAATTAAATAAATACACCAATTTATTTAATTTAGTCATTTTTTTCCCTTTTTGATTTAAAATCAATTTAAAATTCTTTCATTTTCTCTCTCCTTGTCACATCCTCCATGATCTTGCTCTAATCTTAATTAATTTAATTAATTCATGATTATGATGTGCATCTTCTTAATCAAAGATTAATGTCACATCCTCCTACATTTGCCACTTGCCTCTAATCTTCCATTAATTATTCTAATCCAATATTTGCACAACCTTAACTAAGGTCATTAGCCATATTTAGCACCACCTTTTTAGTCAACCTTTGCAATTATCTCTTTCTAGCATTAACCTTCTTTCCCATGTGAATTTTTAATTCACATTTATTTATCCTAGATTCCCCTCTTTTATATGTGAATTTTTAATTCACATTTTATCTTTCCAAGGCTTCTAGAACCTTAGACTTGTCACAATCTCCACATGTGACCAAGTCCCACCTTTTTGGAGCCCACCTTTTATCCTTTAGACTCTCCTAAGAATGTGAATTTTTAATTCACACTTATTTCTCCAACCACCTCTCCCTTTTCCATGGAGATTTTTGAGGAATTCCAAAATTCCTCAAATGTCTCTTTCATTCCCATTTGGGGACAAAAAATCTCTTTTTGAGGAAATCTTCTCACTCCCCAAGGTACTTGGAAGGTACTTGTCCTTCCTCCACCTCATGTACCTTTTGGCCACCTCACTTACACCTCATCTCCCTTTTGGCCACTTCACCATCCACATGTCAAGATGTGAGGGCTTGTGAGTTCTCAACTCACCATAGCCCTTCATCTTAACCTTGTTGGATGAATCTTGACCGTTGAATTCTCTAGAGAATTCAAATTCTCCTATAAATACCCCCTCCTCAAGGGCATTTTCAACACTTTCATTTTGAGCAACCTTATGCTACCAATTTGCATTCTCAAGCATTCAACATCATTTAGCCATCCACTTTGCTCATTTTACGTAAGTTGATCTTGCATCTAGTCACTCAAGAAGCCATCTAAGGAGCACACAAAGTCATCCAAATCAAGGGCCAACCAAGGAGTCTTTAACAACAAGGAAGGTATAATCACTTACATCTCATTTCATCTATTTTCCTTCTTGTTTTATCACTCTTTAGGCTAATCATTGAAGTGTTCTTAGTGTTTTATCATTTGCATTTTAAGTTATTTTGCACATTAGAAAAAGGGTAAAATTCCAAGGTACACATTTCTGGCACGCCCAGTGGGACCCACAAATAGGTTCTTGCATTTAACCTTCATTTTTGCTAAGAATTTTGTAGGAAAATGTCACAGAAAGGCGAAAGCGCCCTCTGTTTTACTGCAGAAAGGTGGAAGTGCCCTCTGTTTTACTGCAAAAAGGCGGAAGCGCCCTCTGCGTTACCGCAGAAAGGCGGAAGCGCCCCTCTTGTCTGCTACAGAAAGGCGGAAGTGCCCTATATCTGAAAATTTTATTTTTTCTAACATTTTGCTATAGTTAGGTGTATACGTCGTTTTGCTTAGAAGATCTATTGTAACACTTTCTTATTGTAGGGCATACAACCTTTCTTTTTCAAAGTCTAATAACGTTTCCTGCAGAGGGGCAGATACGCCCTTTCATTTTGAAAGGTTCTTTTCCTTTAACATTTTGCTGCAGAAAGGCGGAAACACCCCCTATTTTGCTACAGAAAGGCGGAAGCGCCCCTGTTTTTGCTGCAGAAAGGCGAAAGCGCCCCTATTTTGCTGCAGAAAGGTGGAAGCGCCCCTGTTTTTGCTGCAGAAAGGCGGAAGCGCCCCTGTTTTACTGCAGAAAGGCGAAAGCGCCCCTGTTTTATTGTAGAAAGGCGGAAGCGCCCTAAAACAACACAGTTTGGAAGGTAAAACAGTCATTTTAGCTTCATTTTTGCTCTCATTTTTTGCTATTTTCAAGTAGTAACCCTCTAACATTGTTTTGGAAAGCATATTGGGGTTTTTTGCTAATGTTTTGTAGCATATTATGGCGTAATTAACCAAGAACGAAGAAAAAAATAGCTAACATTTGTTTGGAGGGCCATCTATTTGATCAAATTTTCAAAAATTATCCTCGTTGTTTTGGAACATAGTCTAATTAGGGGGAGTAAACTTCATTGCTTGCTGTGATTGTTTATTCTTGTGTTACCCAATGGGGGCATTAATTTGTTTTCACTTTCCCCTTGCACTTTGTGTGAGCCTGGGGAGTAGTTGGAAATAGTTAGTGTCTTCATTTTAGGCTTGGGGATTTTATCACCCTAAGGGATGATTCCAACCACGCGTACCAGTGGGGTATATAAAGGGGGGAGAACGAAAGTTGTACGCCAATCCAGTCACTTCATAATTGGCAGAGCGTCGAAGCTAGGTTGATACCTAGATAGACGTGAAGAGTTGGTCTGAGCCTTTCAGTATCTCACTGGGGTTCCTAACTCATGCTTGTGATGGGCTGGTGTTCACAGTTGTGCCTCACGTACCAAGAGTATATCGATAACTCCCTAGAAACCTTGTGCACCCTAGATTAAGACCTTTCTTGGCCATACCCTTAACATTAATCATAGGATTATACTTGCTTGAAGTATTTTCTTGTGAGAAACCTATGAAATCTTTGATACATTGGTCTTATTTTATCATTTTGAGTCCTTTCCATAGCCATTTCCATCAAAACCAACCTCTATTTTGCTGCAGAAAGGTGGAAGCGCCCTCTGTCTTATTGCAGAAAGGCGGAAACGCCCCTGTTTTGCTGCAGAAAGGCGGAAGTGCCCCTATTTTTTTTGCAGAAAGGTGGAAGCGCCCCTAATTCACTATAGAAAGCTGTCAACGCCCCTGATTTTTACTATAGAGGGGCGAATTTTCCCTCCTGAACACCCAAAATTGCCCCATTTGGACCCGTTTAGCCTCTAAACCATTATTTAATCATTCCGAACCATTATCTCACCATCCCAAGCCTCCATTTCGTCACTCTGAGTCTCCCAAAACCTCCATTTGATTAGCTTAAACCTCCATCTTATCATTTCAAACCTTTATTTAACCATTCTAAATCCCCATTCATTATCCATAATCATCTTCAACCCACCCTTCATTTTTAATTTCCCCATATTCCATTCAAAAGTCCATACCACCACCTAGCGAACATCATAATTTTACCATTTACATCACCAAATACCTCTCATAACCAAACTATAACCTTGTATTATAAAGAGGTTACCCAAATCGACCATAGCACTTGAATTTGATTATTAGTCTTTAACTTCGACCCAAATCAATTTGCTTCCATCTTGAGGTAAATTCAGTGTCATAAGTTATCATCCTCAGCCCAATCAATCCATTCCTATCTTAGGGTGGATTCGGTGCTATGATCATCCTCTTAATCAATCAAAGCTCTAGGTCACTAAGGGTAACTTCCTTTTGGTTAAACTCAAGGTCTCTCTCACATCTTTCATCATCTAATCATACCCACCCAATCATCCAAATCTATCAAAACCAATCATTTGATCAAATTGTCCAACCAATCAAATCACATCCTTTGAACCAGTGCAATCCTAGTGCTCTTAATAATCCAATCCAATTTAATCAAAATCCAATCTAGCCAATCAAAATCCAATCCAATCAAAATCTGATCCAATCCAAACAAAATCTAATCCAAATCCAAACTCCATCCAAATCAGATCTCATCTAATTACAATCAAATCATTCATCATAAACATCTTTATAATCCACCCATAGCACATTTGCATGCCCGTTCAAACTAGGTCACAAGCTAAGAGACAAATGGAACAATGACAAGGTCAAAATTCCCAAGCAAACATGTCTCATGACCTTAATAACAATACAAATCCCACCGATGGTGCAAATGTCGCTCAAGGTCCTAACAATGTCCTCCAAGATCCTCATAATGGTACTTCGTCACACTCCAACACCGAAAATCAGAACAACTCGCCACATGGTGAAGAGAGTATGGCTAATCAACCTGAACTCATGCTTGAGGAACATTTTAGCAATCCCGCCAATGTGCAAATGATTGACTGTCTACTTGAAAAACATGGAGAAGAAATTTTGGCCCACCTAATTGAGAAGGGTGTCAAACCCCCCTCAGGTGTTGACTTGTCCAAATATAGGAGTCCCCCATCTAATGTGCTCCAAGGTTCACAAAATGCTCCAGAAGGTTCATACTTGCCCAATGTTCCTCCAGTTGAGGGTTGGAATCAACCTGAATTTGGCAATGTTGTTCTTTATCAGGTTAACCATCCCCCACACGCTCCAACCTCAGATATGGGAGGTCCTCAAATGCCTGATCCTGATAATCCTTTTGCCTATGGTATGCCACAAAATGTTCCACCACCCCCACCATTAACACTAATAGCACCCCCTCTTTCGAATCAACCTACAGTCAACACTGGGGGCTCACCCTTTACCACATCGCTTCCACCTCCTGGGGCCACAAATCTACCATCACCTTCATACACATCTCAACAGCTTCACCAATCCAACATTCTGCCTCAATTACCTCCACAAGGCACACCTTAGCTAAATGTTCTGGGTGGTACCCAACAACCCCCTTTACAAAACGCTTCTACGCTGCCTCAACCATCTCATCAGCAATAGTTGACCCATACATAATGCTTTGGTTTCTTCACAACAACCACCCTACCGAACAAAAGGCAATCCATCTCGACCTATTGCTTAGACCATATCCCCCTTTCTCGCATCCATTCTACGTCCGCAGGCTCAACCACAATGCAATATCCCATCTTGGCCCATACAACAGTTGACATCACAACAACCCCCTCAACACTACTACTATCACAATCAGCAATAATTTCACCAACAACCACTTTATGCGACCTCCCAACAATCACAACAGTACCTTCAACACCAACAAACCAATACACAACATCCCATCCAAGCTTCTCAATAGCTTACCCCACACTTTCTGTACTATACCCCGCAACAACAGCCCTCATATCAACAAAATCCCCCATCTTACCAACAAGGCATGTCATCATCCAACCATCCAAATCTGTATCTCAACAATCTGATGCTCTCTCAGCAAGATTCTTTATCATCCTATCATCAATTTCCCCCCAACCCACCATCGGCCAACTCAGATCTGTTGGAAATCAAAGCCACTTTGAAGGATCTTCAAGCCGAGGCTACCAAACAATCATTCAAATTTGAAGACATATTCCCATATCCATTTGATCCCTCCATCTCATTAATCCCATTTCCTAAACATTTGGAGATATTAAAGTTTGACAAATACAAGGGAAACAAAGACCCTAAGGATCACTTGTAGGAGTTTTACTCCCAGTGTCAAGAAGTTATGTACAATGACAACTATCTCTTGTGCCTGTTCCCATGAAGCCTAGCAAGCCATGCCCTAGATTGGTTCATGACTCTCGAAAAAGGGTCTATAAAAACTTTTGCAGACCTGTCAGAAAAATTTGTGTCTTACTTCTCTTTCAATTTGGAGAAAGACATAGACACCTTAGATCTCCTCAAAGAGAAACAACGCGAGGGGGAAACCTTTACTAGTTACCTACAAAGGTGGCATGCATTAGCAAGCCGCATGAAGACCCCTCTGAAAGAAAAAGACATGGTCACTCTTTTCGTGGAAAACTCTCATCCTAACATGGCTCATAATTTTAGGTTACATTGTGTCACCACTTTCGTAGAGATAGTGGAAAAGGGACCCATCCTTGAACGTGCCCTTATTACCAAGGGGCACATCAAAATACATAGTCATGATAAAGAGAGGACATTTGGCGATAAACCATGATTTTGGAACAAGAATGCAGTGAATGACGGTGTGACAAACACTAAACACGTCCAAGTGGCTAATGCATCCCAAAAACAACAATCGTCTATACCTAACGCCATCTTCGTACCACAGGGGACACCTCGCCCTCCTCAACAGTTGAACT
>VDFB02088339.1:390383-419019 GCA_007258455.2 Sequoia sempervirens
CTAGATCCAAAGTGTACCTACAATTTTGGAGAATTTTGAACCCAAACTGACCTCACCATCATGTTCAGAGCACCCAAAAACCCCAAAATCGACAGTCAAATCATCAAAATTAGACATAGTGACTCTAGGACACAATTTTTTTCCATTTTGGGTCATATAGCCTTGTATGGCAGGCAATCTGAGAAAAATAATTTAAAAAACTAGTAATGCAGGGCATCACCATTAGTTAATTGCTAGTAGTTAACAATTAGCGGTTAATGCTAGCGGCTAGCCAAACTACGCTTTAGAGCTTAACTCCCAAACCCTTGCAGGCCAGTTTTGGTGTTTTAGCCTGCTTGTCATCTGAACTCAAATATTATTCGAGAATATCACGAGTTTCATATCTTAGAAGCTTCTTATAACTTTCCTTGTTGTGTAATTTAACAATTCTTGTTTGCTTAGATCTCTTGCATGGAAGGTGTGTTTGTTTGTTGTTTTATCCTGTGGCTCATGGTTTTGTGCTTGTTTCACAATTCTAACATTGTATCAGAGCTTAGACCATATTATTCAATTTTTGTATCTACCTTTTATGCCACTAGGGATGCTCTTAGTACTTGGTTTTTTATGCCTTCCTCTGATGATTTTTCTTCTTCTCTCACTCAGGAGTAGGCCAAGTTGGCTAGCATGGGCAAGTTGAAACATTCTACATCACAGGCACTTATTGCATCACAAGACCCCAAAGATTAGAAGGCTTCTATAGGCAAAGGCAAGAAACAAAAACAAAAGGACTCCAAATCTTATGAGAAGCAAAAGGAGTCCTCAAATTAATCCTCCTCTTTTAAGGGGAAATCATCTAAGAAGGAGAAGGTAACATGTGCATATTGCAAGAGGGAAGGACATGCATAACATAGTTGCTATAAGAAGGACATTGATGAGCTAAAGCATCTTCTTCAGAAATATCAGATTGATTTTCCTTCTAGGATGTTTGCATCATCTCCAAGGTTCTCCTCATTCTTCTTCTTTAGAGCAACATGACAGGGGTACAATTGGTTTACATACTTCATCAAATATGAAGGGACATGCTCTTTGTGCTTATTGAGGTCTTGGATTAGGGACATGGCTTCTAGATTCAGAAGCATCTCATTATATGGCATCTTCACAATATATGTTCACTTCCTTTGAGCCTTGCACTATGTCTCCTATTTTCATGGGAAACAATACATACATGAGTGTTACAGGGAAGGGGTCTATTAGTTTTGGGGACAAAACTTTTCAGGATGTATTGTGTGTTCCTCATATGATGAACGACCTTCTTTCAATATATCAAATCACACATGGAGGCAATGGGAGATCTGTGAAGTTCACACCTAATTCTGTTATTATCAAAGACTTGTAAAGTAGAGAGGTTATTTCTACTAGGGTGGTGGATCACTCATCTTAGTTGTATTCCTTTTCAAATTTTGCTTATGATGGTGTTTTTGTTCCTACAATTGTTCATCACACTTCTAGTGTGAATCATCATTCAAAGGAGACATTTGGCTTCTTGAACATTGGTGTTCTCACTTTGGATCCAATTCTTGAGCCATCCATTCCATCTTCTCCACCTATTGTTGTAGTTGTGGATACCTCTATGGCTACAGATGTGGTTTCTTCTATTTCAGTGCAACAAGACCTAGTTGATCATTCATCTTTGGAGGTTTCTCTTCATTCTTCACCTACTTTGACTTCTTCTTTGGTTGAGGTCACACCTACTTATGTGGAGACATCTTGGGCTACACCTGATTCACCTCTAGAGATTGCATTCTTGAGGCTTCTTCCCTCTCACTTCTTTCAAGAGATGTGGTTTCTTCAGTCTTTTTGGAGCTACTTCATTATGGGGGGATATGTGGTCTCTTTCTTCCTCTCTTTTATGGGGGTTCTTCCATGTATCTTTGTGATGGATGGTGTCCTTGGTAGGTCTTATGGAGTCCTCCATCTTTCTTCACTTAGTTATGTTTTGTATCCTATTTTGGGGAGGAGTTTTATTCCCACGAGGTTTTCTCCTAAGTTACCCTGTTTGGTTTAGTTTTCATTGCATTTCTTCATGGGTACCTCAACAAGACTTGTTTCTAGGACCCATTGCAACAAGATTGATTAGGAGGATTAAGTTACCATAAATGATGAGTGTGGCAACCATCAAAATGAGCTGACAAAAAATCCAACTTGATCTCATTTGGATAGTTATTTGACATCATTTTGAATTAATTCAAGCACGTAACTTGGGATTTGGGGGATATAATCCCATTTTACCAAATTTAGAGTAAAAGCTCTAAGATTTGCTAAGGCATTAGTGATTTTATTACCCCTCCTAAACATGATATTCACACTACTATTCCCAAGGGAAATCATGAGATTGTGAGCCAAGGACACGAGGTCCTGAAGAGTCCAATAGAGAGAGGAAAGCCTAGTCACCATTGAAAATGTATTCCTTGAGTTCCCTTTGATGATTAAGTTAAAAAAACCAAATTGCATGGAAATTTTAATTATGTGGAAGGCCACAACAACCCCAGCAAAACTAGAGGATTGGACCCCCAAATTGATCACATAAGCCAAAACTAACCTCCCCTTGTGGTCACGGATGACCCCATCCCCACCTGTCGAACCTGGGTTTGGTTTGGTCAAGCTGTCAAAATTGAGCTTAAACCAACCACTTGCTTGGGGGTGACCAAGGCATACTACATCTATTCAGATGGATGATAGAGCTAAGGGAATTAACGATCCCAGAAAGATTCCAAGCATAAGCAATCAAAATCTCCATATCATTAGGGTTTTTTTTGGGCTTGCAAGGGGTTGTCGAGATCAACTCAACAACCTGGCTGATAATTTTCTTGGCCACCACCTTCCACGGAGAACTTTTGTTTCTCAACACTCTATTATTTTCCTCCTTGCAAAGTGCCCATCTTATGAAAAAAAATGATTTCCACCAAAGCTCAATGAGCAAAGGATGAGACAATGGAGGGGATCGGTAGTCCATAATCTCATGCACATCCTTATGCTAGACCCAATAGACTTTGAAAAGAGATTAAACTTTTTTCCTAACCTTCCAGGAGAAAGAGTAGTGGAAAAGCAAGTGAGGAATTGATTCGGCTTCATTTTCACACAAGAAACACTAGTTCCCAACTTGAATTCGTTTTACATTTTTAGATTATCCAAAGTGGGGATCCTTTTGTAACAGATAGTTCACTAGAAAAAATTCACTTTAGGTAAAGTGTTTTCATGCTAGAGACACCTCCAATCAAGAAAAGAGTTCCAAGAACTAGATAGAAGGTTGTATTTGGTCTTAACAAAATAAGTGTCATCCTTAGAATTTTTCCAGACTAGCGAGTTTGAAAAATTAGAGGGAAATAACTTGTGGTTCTTAATATTTCTAAGAAGTTCTTTAGCATCCAACTGTAAGGGAGGGTCAAACCAATTTGGGTTAATCTTCCATCTAGGAGGATCAAGAGAGAAATCTACATAATCTGAGACCTTATCACCTAGCCAATTACATAGGTCCTAGTGAATAGTTGATAAAATAGGGTGGATTCCAAGAGCCTAAGAAGACAACCAATTATCATCCCAAAAGGAGACCAAAGTGACCGATTTGGCTAGCTAAGAGGCCCCAGAGGAAATTAGATTTTGGGTTTTTAAAAGGTTATTCCAGATTACCGAATTGAAAGGTAGGGCCTCATTGCTCAATAGGGAAAGACAATCACATCCTTATAGATTCTTATCCTTGAGGATAGTAATCCACTCAGATTGGTTGTTAAGAAGCTTCCAAGATAATTTGGTGAGAAGATCCATATTAATTAATCATATTTTTCTCAAATCCAACCCTCCAAAAAATTTCCTAGAGCACACAATATCCCAATTAACCAAGGAAACCCTGTTCCTTTCCTTAGCCCCTGACCACATGAATCTTTGTTGGATTTTTTTCAAGTTTCTCCAACGATACCATGGGCATGAAAAACAAAGACATAAGGTAAAAAACTGAGCTTTGAAGGGTAGTTTTAAGAAGGAGGAGCTTACCACCATTGTTGAGAAGGGCTCCTTTCAATGTAGTGAGCTTTCTTTGAACACGTTCCAACAAAGTAGACCAAACTCAATTAGCCACCTTTTCCACCATTAGCAGCATACCCAGATAAGCTGAAGGGAGGGAAAGGGTTTCACATTGAAGAATTTTGGAAATCCTAGCTTGAAGAGCAGGCTCAACATTCAGGAAAAAAAATCGCACTTTTGTTAAAGTTAATAAATTTTCTAGAAGCCAAGGAAAACTTAGAAAGGGTGACCATCCAACCTTTAACCTCCGCCAAGGTCACCTCCCCCATTAAGATCATATCATCCACAAATTGTTGATGGGAGATCGGGCGTGACATAAAAGAAGGGGATAAACCCATAAGAGAATAATTCAAATTTTTGCATTCAAAATTATGATTAAGAACTTTAGCCATCAAAATAAAGAGATAGGGGGACAATGGTTCACCTTAGTGAATACCACCCATAGAAAAGAAGAAACCTTGTGGCGTGCCATTGATAATCACCAAGTATTTAGGAGAACTCACACAACTCTAAATTAGACTCAACAATTTCTTGAGAAGTGAAAATGATAGAGAAATTCAAAAAGGAAGTCCCATGACACCTTATGATAGGCCTTGGAGATGTCCAGCTTAATAGCCATACTTTCCTTTCTTCTTCTATCCATAGAATAGAGGGTTTCATGCACTAGTATAATATCATCAATTATTTTACTTCTAGGCACAAAGCCTTTCTTCCCAGGGTGTATCAACATGTTCAAATGGGGTTTAATGCAATTGACCAACAATTTGGAGCAGATTTTGTAGAACATGTTGTAGAGACTAATAGGTCTAAATTAAGTCAACTTGTTGGCCCCCTGATTCTTATGGATAAGAACAATGAAATTATTATTGAATTCCTTAAGAATTTTTCCAAAAGAAAGGAGCTCAGTCACAAAAGCCATGACATCCTAACCAGCAATATCCCAAAACATTTGAAAAAGAAATGTGGGAAGTCATCTGGGCCTGGAGCCTTGAATGGGCTAAGGGAAAACACAACCTTGTAGACCTCCTGCACCTAAGCTTATCTTCAATGGTTGAGACATCCTGCTAGGAAAGAGCCATAGGGATGACATTAAGGATATCCCTTGACAAAAACTCTATTATTTTAGGGTCTATAAGGTTATGGAAAAATAACACTCCAATGTGGGTCATATCATCCTCACTAGTCACAAAAGAACCATCATCAAAGATCAATTCTAAGATGGAATTTCATTTCCTATGCCTCGTCATCATCATGTGAAAGAATCTAAAGTTTGTTTCCCCTTTGTGGAGCCACTAATTCTTGGACCTTTATTTCCAATAGACCTCGTCCTTCTTGATTATGTTGTGAAGTTCACTAAGCAGGGTCTTTTCCTTATCTTTGAGGTCCCCCTGAAAATCTAGTTCTAGGGTTTTTTGAACCTATCGAAGCTAGTCTTTGATAGAATTTTTCTTTTCAAAGATTTTTTCGAAGCTACTCTTACTCCAAACTTTGAGATTGCATTTGAGATTTTTGAGTTTAAGTGAAAGATTATACATAATGGAACCACACCCATGACCTGTCCTCCAAGAGGCCAAGAGATCCTTGAACTGAGTTTGATAAGTCCACATAAATTCAAAATGAAAAGGCCTTTTCACCATAGGGGGAGTGCTCTAGTGAAGAAGCAACCCGGTATTATCTAAATTGATTCTAATGAGAGAGGAGAATGGGAGCAAGGTAGTGTCTCGATAGGAAGAACCCAAACACCAATCAAGCCATACCTAAATGAGGTTGTTCCGTGACCATTTGTTAAATGAAGTGAATGAGCTACCTATAGGATCCAAATCCATCAACCCACCATCATGCAAAAAGGATTTGAGGTCCAACATCCTATCCAACAAATATAGAGTACTGCCCTTCTTTTCAGAAGGGAAAAGAGGGGAATCAAAATCACCCATCACCATCCATTTACAATGTAAGAAATTATTTCTATAATCCAACAAGTCAAGATAGGTGGACCTCCTCTAAACCACATTGTTGGGCACATAAACATTAGATAATACCCAATACAAAAGACTGAAACTATGAGAAAAACCAACATTGAGAAAAAAATTCTCCTTAGAAACAAGGGATCCATTGAGAAAGGGTTTCCACATTGTGACTAAACCCCCAAAAGCCCCAATAGCATCCACTACCAAGAACTAGGCATTAGTCCATATGAACTTACCTGATTTATCAAATTCAATAGATGTCATTTTGGTTTCTTGTAAGAGAAGAATATTAGGCTTGAACTCTTTGATGAAATCCTTGATAATATACTTTTTATGAAGGCTATTTAGCCCTCAAACATTCGAAGAGAGAATCAACATTTCTTACTATGTCTAGAGCTAACCTACTCTAGTGTTGCTTGATTGCCATTCGCAATATCCTTAGTTGTGCTTTTCTGTCTGGCAACTTTAGCATGTTTCCTACCTACCTTAGCAAAAGTCCTGACATCTGCTAATTTTTGAGGGCTGAACATGGGGCCAATCTTTGCTAGAGAGGGAGGATCAATACAAGAGATGACTAGAGAAACACTAGTTGGGATATCATCTAACACCAACTACAGGCCATCATCACGCAATGCGAGAGACAAGTTCAAGGCGGACACCACCGAATAAAACTTTGAGGTCTCCAAGGAAAAGCATTGGTTAGTCGAAGGAGATGATAATGGGGAAGCCAAGCATAGAAAAAAGATGGGCCGACTTAGCCAAAGCAGCAACCTTAGAAGGGGAAGGGGAAAGCAAGCCAGAAATAGAAACCTCACCAAAAGAGGGAAAGGAGATGCTGGGGTGGATCTGCGTAGTGGGGAGGATAGCTTCAAAGCCAAGGAACCCATAGCACCAGCAGTAGGAGGGGAGGAAACAACCTTAGCTTTACCCATAAGGGGCTTGAGCAAGCCTTTAGGGAAAACATTATAGAGGTGACCAAAAGTAGAGCAATTTTGATAGAAATAAGTAGAGCTTTCATATTCAGTGGTTTGGAACCACTTACCATGTCGAGATTCCAAAATAATTGAGGTTGGGAGGACCTTATTTGGCTTGATACTAAAATAGAAGGAAAAAGCACCAGCCTGGAATGCTCTTTGGTGAAATAATCTAGTGAAATGAAGTTTCCAAAGGAGTTGGTCACTCCCGCAATGATTTCTTCATCCTGAAACTCCAACGGGAGGCTTGGAAGATGAACCCAGGTAGGAAGAGCAGTTGCCAAGTGAGTCGATGAGTTGAAATAGGGTCACCATTTACACAAGGCTAGGCTCTGCTTATGAAAGAACTAGGGACCTACAATGAGAGTCACCACATAGTCCTCACGAACATTGAATTTAAAACTAAAAAAGGCCTTTTAGAAGAGCTGAAATAGAGAAAGAGCCTTCGACAACCCACTTGGAAGAAGCCCACTTGCGAATCGATTTGATATTGGGCCTTCTTCCCCCAAACCTACCAATCAGGTAGTTTTCCATTTTTTCAATCATTCTATCTAGAGACGGGTCCAAGATTTTTAAAGTCGTGCCCTCCTCAAAATGCACTAGCTCAACCCCATCCCCAACCACACCGACATTTTTATTGGCAGCATTTGGAAAAAATTATTTCCAGTTTGAGAGGTGGAGGTACCACCGCAGATAGGACTAAATAAGAGCCCAATGACTCGTAAGAATCTTTGAGAGCCCCACCCTAATTGATAGAAACACAAGAATTCCCTTGCACCAGAGGACGGGAACTAGGAGATTCTTGCCAAACATTGTCTGCCCACATGCCGCTCATTTCCACATTCTCCTAAAGAATGATTTTGTTAATTGAGTTATTTTTTAGGACTTTTATGAATATGTCTTATTTTTCATTATTCTTCATATTTTTGACATTCTAATTAATTGCATTACTAGTTAATGATAAATGTTAGAATTTCTCCTTAAATTTTTCATAAAATTTATTTGCATGATCTAAATGTTAAGTTTCAATTAAGTAGAGAAAAATGTCAAAGAAAGTCTCGTTTAGATAAGGAAGCCATTTCAAAGGTAGGTGTAAAATTAGAGAATCACATTCATTCATTTTAATAATTTACTTAAAAACATGTGGATTTAGTAGAAGTAAATTGATTTTGGCAAGTTTTATTATCACATATATATAATATATATAATTTTAAAAAGATTGGTTGTTAAAGAATTAATATTAGACTTGAAAATACATAGATTGTAGATTTATAGTAATATGTTTTATGATACAAATTGTTCAATGTCAAAATATTCACTCAATACTAATATATAATATAAAATATAAAATGTTATTTTAATTATTATAATTCAAAAAAGTAAAAAAACTCAAAAAAGTGCAGATTTAAGAAGTAAATTGAGTTTGACAAGTATTTATAAAATATTTATAGATATTTATGAGAACTTAAAAACATAAAATATACAATGATTTAATAATTATTATAGCTTAAAAAATTAAAAAAGTAAACTGTGATTTTTTTTATAAAAAGATTCATTTCTTTCTATTAATTTAACATTAAAATGTCATATTAACAACCATTTTTTTTTCAAGTGATTGGTCATAATGAAAATTCTTTGATCAATGCTATTCCTTCCAAAGCTGAAATAAGGAAAGCTGTTTTCTCTTTTCATGGTAACAAAGCTCCTGGACCAGATGGTTTTCCCTTATTCTTCTTCCAAGTGTTTTGGGAAATTGTTGAGCTGGATGTTGTGAATGCTGTCAAGGAATTCTTTGGATCAAGATGTTTGTTGAAATAATTGAATGCTACTTTTGTGGTCCTTATTCCAAAAAAACCTGGGGCTTCGGAGTTTCAAGCTTTTCGGCCAATCAGCCTGTGTAATTCTATTTATAAAATTATTTCGAAGGTGTTAACTACAAGAATGCTTTATGTGCTTCCTCAAATGATTGCTCCACAGCAGAATGGTTTTGTGCTAGGTAGGTACATTCTGGACTTTGTTGTTACTGTTCATGGGAACTTACATTTGTTAATGGTTTCGAAAATTGAAGGGTTTATTCTTAAACTGGACATTTCCAAAGCCTATGATCAGGTTGATTGGGATTTTTTGTTTAAAATCCTAGATAAGTTTGGCTTTAATAACAGAGTCATTCAGTTGGTGAACCAGCTTGTCTCGACAGTTACCTCTTCTATCATTGTGAATGGATCACCTTCGAGGTTTTTTCAGACCTCTAGAGGCCTCAGACAGGGAGATCCTATTTCTCCTATTCTGTTTACAATTTTGGCTGAGAGTCTAGGAAGAAATATTAAAAAGCTTATTGATCAAAGATCCCTTGCTGGCTTAAGACCTTCCTCTTCTCTTCTAACCTGTTCCCACCAACAATTTGTTGATGACACCATTCTCATGGAAAGATCTACTATGGTTGAAGCTAAGACTTTCAAAAAAAATTAGAATCTCTATGAATCTTCTTTTGGGCAAGTTGTTAATAGGGCTAAGAGTTCAATTTTCTTCATCAATACTCCAGAGTATAGAAAATTTAAACTTGCTTGGATTCTAGGTTTCCGAATTGAACCTCTTCCGTCAACCTATCTTGGTTTACCTCTTTGCTCTAAACCTTCAGACTCATTCTGGATTTCTCTGGTTGAAAAAATTAATAAGAAACTATTAGGGTGGAAAGGAGCTATTCTCAGTCAAGCTCGAAAAATCCAACTCCTTAAGGCTTCTTTGTAAAATCTTCCTATTTATGCTCTCAGTATATTTAAAATTTCTGCTAAATATGCTGAGGCCATTGAAAAAATTCAGAAAAGGTTTCTCTGGTCAGGTGTGGAGGACAAGAAGAGAATGCCACTTGTTGGATGGGATCTGGTTTGTAGACCCAAATTGAGGGGGGGCCTAGGCTTAAGGAAAATTAAAGTTCTGAATCTATCCCTTCTTGCTAAATAGCTTTGGAGAACTCTTACTTTGAATGGAGAATGGCGTGATACCTTAAAAGCCAAATATTTTAATAACTATGAGTCTTTTAATGAGATTATAAATTCTTCTTCTTTACCTCGCAGTTCTGTCTGCTAGAATGATATGGGTAGAGGAAGAAAGTTGTTGGAAATGGGAATTGGTTGGCTGATTGGAAAAGGAAATTATGTTAGGTTTTGGGAAGATAGGTGGTTTTTTAAAGATCCTTTGATCAGAATTAAGAAATTCAGTAAATAGATGAATGATTGTAAAAAGGAATTTGGAGTCTTGGTTAAAGATTATTGGAGGAATGGGGGTTGGGTTGATTTGAAGACCATCAGTCAGGATCTTAGCCCTGTTAAGTCGGCCTTCAGAGCCTTAAGACCAGCTCAACACTAGGTGGAGGATCTTGCTGTCTGGTTAGACAACCCATCTGGTATTTTTTTAGTTTCTTCTGCCACGTGTATGTTGGTTAGTCCGATGGAGCCTCCACCCTTCTGGGCTAAGGCTTGGATTAATCACCTGACTCCTAAAATCAATATTTTCTATTGGATAATGCTACAGAATAAGATTCTCACTTTGGACAATCTTGGAAAAAGAGGAATTCAATTACCAAACAGATGTTATATGTGCAGGAATGAAGTTGAGACTGTTAATCATATTTTTCTTCATTGCCCTTTTGTTTCGAATATCTGGGGTAAAATTTTGGCGCTTCTTGATGTGGTTTGGGTTTCCCCTGCCTCTGTCGAAGATTTCTTCATGCAATGGAAAGCTCCTTCAAAAAATCATTTTGTGCGAAAGCTATGGTCTTTTGTTCTACCTTTTGTGTCTTAGAATATTTGGAAGGAAATGAACAACATAGTGTTTAGGGATAAAAAGATATTGGAAGGGGACTTGTATGCTAAAATTGTAAGGGCTATAAAGGAAAACTTATCTTTAATTCCAAGAAAAATGGTTGAGAAAGCCAACTGGTCTCCTTTCGATATTGCTATGGCCGAAAAGTGGAATTCAAAATTAGTTGGGTCAAATGTCCTCAAACTTGTTGTTTGTGGGAGAGAGAATGCTAGTTGGTCTTTGCCGCCTTTGGGTTGCGTGAAAGCCAATTTTGATGGTGCGGCTAAAGGCAACCCTGGGAAATCTGGCAGTGGGTGTGTTTTAAGGGATAATTTGAGGGCTTTTATTGCAGCTTTTGCTGTGGACATCGACACTCAAACTAATCATGTTGCGGAAGCTGTAGGGGCTTTTCATGCAGTTAGCTTAGCCCTCAAGATGAACACGAAATGTCTTTGGTTGGAGGGTGATTCAATGAATATAATCAATTGCATTCTTGGGCTTACCCCCCCTCGTGGACCATCAAAAAGTGGATCAAAGATACAAAAATCTTACTAAGTAAATTTGTTAAAGTGAAAGTGTCCCATGCCTATAGAGAAGCCAATAAGGTGGCGGATTACTTCGCCAATGAAGGGGTTAAGAAGGGCGGGGAAAACACGTGGAGGAAGAATGACTACCTCCATCCTGAAGTGAAAGCGCTAATTTATTATGATTCAGTGCATGGAAGAGAAGTTTGTCTTCGTCATGATGAAACAGATAAAGATTAGGTACGTCGATTTCATTAGATTTGATGGGACCGACATCATTTTCTTTTTCAAGAAGAGTCTCCGACACGCTTTTTGGGTGTTTGATAAAATATGCCTAAACGGGACCCAGAGCAACTGTAGAGTGTTGTTTAACAGAGCTCTGAATATGGGGGGAGAAAGAAAATGTGTGGACCCGAGCAGTTTTTAGGAGCATAGAAAGAACACCAAAGCCTGGGAAAGAATTGAAAAGGGAGGCTTAGTCCTGTATTTGGAAAAGCTTCATGGTACTGACGAGGGGATGCTGGACTATTTTGTAAAAAATTGGAAAAAATGGTGAGATTGTGTTCTTTGGTAGGAATGTTAAGCTGAATGAGGATTTAATCGGTGAGATAACTAGTCTTTCGATAGAGGGTGTGAAATTTTATCGGGACCGTCGATTCTCTGATGAAGCGGTCATTAAATTTCCTAAAAAAGACAAGGAGAAAGCTAAGATGGTTAAGGTTGCCAATAGCTACTTTGATGTGGAGTCCATCAAATCTATCTGGAGGAAAGTTTTAAGAGTTATTATGGAATATATCATGGTTGACGGGCGCTTCACCAGAGTTTATGGTTACCACTTTGCCATTCTGAACCACTTCCGTCACAAGGTTTGTATCTCTCTGCCTTTTTACTTATTCTCTTCTTTGAAGAATTGCCTTGATGAAGTTGAAAGAAACCCTAGGAGGACCGCTATTATTCACCCTGGTCTTATTAGGCTCATATTTGAGCATTATCAAATTTTACCTGCTTTGCCTAAAACTATTGAAATTGGAGATTTGGATGATGAGGAGACAAAAAGTAGTAGGGAGATCGACCCTCGAGCCCCCCTACTTGTGCTCTTGTTGGTCCTAATACCATTGCTCCCCAGTCCCTGTCTTGTCGGAAAGCCCTTAAGGATTCTGTTCCGCTGTCATATCCTAAGTTGCAGCCCCTGCATGAGTGCCCTAGCCCGGGTTTTGCCTCACCGCCCTGTCTTAATCCCCAGCCGTCTTCTGGATGCCCTACTCCAGGTTTGGTCTCTGGTTTTAAAGGTACCTCTGTTACGAAACTTGTTTCATATTCTGGGAATTCCATGGAAATTCTCTCTGATAAACCCATGGTCAGTAAGGAATCATCCCCTAGTGCCCCTGCATCTGGAAGATTTGGGAATGGCCCTTATGATTCCCCTATTCAGGATGAAATTAACTCGGCCCTGAATAAGCTCAAGCCTGAGGACATTGTGAGTGTGGCGGAAAAAAGTACGGATGGCTTTTCACTGTTCTCAAGTGGACCCAGAAGGAAGTCTGTAATTTGAAAGGTCGTAATATAGATCTTAGCAACAGGGTCATGGATTTGGAGCAGAAGATTAGCTGGAGTCGTAGAGAGAATGAAGGATAGGAAACTCGCTTACCAAGGAAAATACAGCAATCACAGGAGGAAAGATTGACTAGTATCGAGTGCAGTATGTCCAAGATAGGCCAAAATATTAGGGCCACTGTGGCGAACAATCATCATCAATGCAATGGTGGAAAAGCTCAAAAAAAACCAAAAGGGTTCGCTAGTCGTGGATTTGGATGTGTACAGAGGAGGCTGCAGATCTGCTGGTGAAGGGATTTTGACTCGTACCCGGGCTAACATTAAGAGGAAGACACCGACTTCGTCACATACGGCTCAAATCCTCAAGCAGGGGTTACAGGATATGAAGGATGTTGAAAAGGAGGCTAAGGAGTTATTGAACACCTTGGAGTAGTGTGGTGGTGTTTGTCTCTGGTTTTTTGGGCGGTCCTTTTTTGGGCCCTGTTGTCGCTTTGTGCTGTCGTTTCCTTTTTGGGACAGCCGTTTGCTTGTTTGGACTTATTTTGTTTTCTTTTGTTGTTTAAACTCTGCGGTTTCAGGTCCCTGTAAAACCTATTTTTTCCTTTTCAAAAACAACCATTTTTTTAATAGCAATAGTAATATAGAGTGATGTTTAATTAAAAATATAAAATAATTAAATAGGTCAAAAAATTGTAATATAGTGATTTTTTTTTTAAATATAAAATATACAATGATTTAATGGCATACAACAAATTCACCTCTAGCAATTCACGACCGAAAATGAATTTTACTTCGCGGTGAATTTTCCTTCAGTGAATTTTTGACCATAATGAATTAGTGGCCGTGAATTTTCGATCGATGTTGCTCATAAGGAATTTTCCTAGAACCTGATTTAATAATTATTATAACTCAAGAAATTAAAAAACTATAATTTTTTATAAAAAGATTCATTTCTATTTATTAATTTAACATAATAACAACTATTTTATTGATATCAATAGTAACATAGTTGGGATGTTTTTAACATCGAAATTCAAACCGATAAGATCTCTCATATGTGACCTCCAACCATCTTATTAATAAAATGAATCTATCATACTCTTAAGATATTTATAAAACTAACATATAAATCCCTATCCACATGCCCATTGCACTTCATGGTTTGACTGCTAGTTTAATCCCTTACCATAAATTCTAAAAGAATTTGGTCGTGCAGATTCTCTCCTCCCCTACAATAGTAAATACAATGATGGTAGGCTATAACCATGTCTTGATTGCCTGTCATTTATTACACGCGATCTGCAGTTTTTTCATTCATAAACTAAGCTGCGCCCTCTCTTCAAACTGAACACTATTATTCACGAAAAACACTAGAATTTTTTCATAAGATTATTTTCTCACAAACATTGGTTTACACAATATCTCTATTGAAGAGTCCATAACACTGTGGAATTCTGCCAGTGAAATACTAAAGGTGGTAAAATGAAAAAATCCAGGAGACTCTCCTTGGCTGTTATAAGCAATCTGTAATTTGTTAGTCAAGAAAATGTTGGTCCAAGTTGAAATATGGGAACAACGGATCTTTCTGGCTGCGGATAAGATTGATAAGATACTGAAGCGTATCTCCATCGCAGGGAAGAATGAGCGGCCTGTGAGTGTCAAAGCCATATTCATCCTTGGCCTTTTCCAGCAGAGCGCGGAACAGAGAATGATTTAAATGCTTAATCCGGATCACAAACCGTTTATGACTTGAACCAGCATAAACCACCACATGACCGGGTGGTACGTCTTTGGGAACTAGGCTCTGGGAAAAACACACGCACGACAATACACAGTCCCGTGGCCGGTAACAGAAAACAGCCGGCTCCGGTTGTTGCCATTTAGATCGAGCGAATTTATTGTTCTTCATTGTAATAACTCGGCCTGCAAATTTCAGAATAAATATTGAGGCAGTGCTGTGAATGTCTGAGCACATCTGATGGAAAGAGGGGCTTCGTGGGGTTTATATATGTGTAAGGAGAAAGGATAAAGGGCTGTGCGTGGCGAGTAAAACAGCTGGAATCCAGGTGTCGTGGACATCTAAAATATCTTCGGAAATTGGAAATAGGGATTGTTACTTTTCTGTGGACGAGCTGAGTGTTAAAAAAGTAGTTTTTTTAGATCTAGGTCATTAACCAGATAGTTGTATTGGTTATGTTTCAATGAGTTTGTTTAAAAATATTTTCAATATAATTATATCAGTGGTTTTAAAGCACATTACAAATTTAAATGTGAAAGATAATATTGTTGTAGTCAGAACCAATAAAATTGTAATTAGGTTGTAAAGTCTAAAAGAGTAATCAAGGATTTAATCTAAAAATGTCAGACCCATCTTTATTCAATCACATTCTTCATTATGACAATCCATTAAGAGATAGATTTGGGAAGATTTCATTTTTATTTTTTATTTTATTTTTGTCTTGAAACAAATGTTTTCGATAAACGAAGTCCTCAGGCCTAGGAGAAACGGGTGAGTTGATCAAGGTCACAAAATACCTCTTATAGAACTTATCCATGGGTGCAATAGCAAAAAATAAGCATAGCAAAAAAAAAGTGCCATCTTGTAATCATTAATCAACTTATCTGAAGAGTAGGCAGATGTTGCACTATAAATGAGAGTATAATAAAAATATAGAAGAAATTGGGCACTAAGCAATTAGATCAAATGGAAAATGGGACTCATAAGTATATTAAGTACAAAACACATTTATTATAACTGGTAATTCCATAAACTAGGCTGATCTGGTTTTGGTTTTCTGTGTGCGCGATGGCAACGTGAGAGATGGGGATTGAATAGCCTCACGGCCTGCAAAATTCAATGCAACTAATCCCTCGTGTACAACTGCCTGTGATTGTCATGGCCAAAAAGTTTTGACACCTGTATTTACCTTCTTCTATAAAATCTTTACACGAGAAGCTGGTTTAGGATGGATGGTGACAAACTGTTGAAGTGAATTTGCAGTGCTTGTAAAGTGGAGCATCATTCTCAAATTTACTTTAAAGAAAATATCTTTTCCAATTCAAACTACTTGTTTTAGAAGCTCCTAGATCAGAACTCTTAAACAGCGAATGGATTCTTGGTTGACTTCATTTTCACTACTACCAAACTTTGAACACTTCACCAAAACAAATACTCATTTTTGGTGTTTTGGCTTGTAGAAGGTAGAATTTAGAAAGATTAGAAAATACATAGTTGGAGTTAGAGGATTGGTTTTTTTTTAGAAAATTAGTATCGGTATACATATTTATCAAAATTAATTATTCAGTTACATTATTATAAAAGAATTATTGTAAATATAGAAAGATGGATGATTTTCATAAAAGAATGAGTCTTATGTCATGTCACTGAGATTGTATCTGTAAGTTTATTTGACACAGATAAAAAATTATTCTTATTATACAACGAATTGACATCTAATTAACTACATTTTAAAATAGATGTAAAATTAGGTTATTTTTTTCGATTAAACTAAATTAAACAAAGAAATATCTATATTTGAAATTGTGGCAATTAAATCATATCCTATATGTAAATATTCATGTTGATTGACTTGTGTTAACACATTTTGAATGTTATCAATTTGATGTCCTATTCAATTTAATTCATTGGAAGATGTTATGTTTGAGAATTATTATAATTGTAAAATTTTAAATTGTTGTGGTAGGGAGTAATTTGTCTAACTACATTAAGATATATGAAAATGACCTCTTGCTATTTTACTAATATCTTTTTGTGTTGAGACTCATTAGGTCCTACCATAGAACTATAGTCAGGGAAAAATTTAACTAGTGGTCAAATATTTTACTTTCAGCCATCCAAAATTCATTATTTATTTTTAATAGGGGAAACATCTTAGTTACCGTGTGCCTTCCAATTACCATTTACTCCTTGCTCACATTACCCCTCCCCCCAAAAGAAATTGCATTTGCAACTACACATATATTTGCATTTACAACACAAGTCTAGTTGCACATGAAAAAGCTCATTTACAATTTATAAAAGAATTTTTATTATTACAAATACCCCCACTTGCAAAAGGTGACATTCTCAACACATATTATATTAATAAATACATATGCACACTTAATGGTGCTTCAAATGACATAATGACAAACTCCTATCAACTTTATGGGATGTCAAATGCACATTTTTCAACACTCTCTCTGTCGGCTACATGTATTAACTCTATTCCCTGTAGGTACCTGCACAAATAAGTATTGGTGTAAGGCTACCCCAATAAACATCAAATGCAAATATAATGCAGAATTCAATCAATTCACCATAAAAAAACCTACGTAACTAGTAACTACATATTCAAATGATTGGATCTTCCCCCAAAAACTTAAATTTGAAACACAACAACCAAATTGAATTACTTCCCATGGTTTTCTGGGTAAAATGATTATTTCCTACTCTCTATTTTACCATGTGCTCATGGTCTTGTAAATTGTCCATAGTTCTACATGTGAAATAAGTTGGGTCTTTTGTATCCCAACTCTTTCCACTACCAACCTCAAGTTGTTTGGCATACAAGGAGAATTTTTTGGGAAAGAAATGACAAAGTTCTTAAACGTCTTGATTGTACCATGATTACAAAATATTTTTTATTTGCCTCTTATCAAGCTCTTCTAGTAATGCCTCTCCCCGAGGTCACCTTGTCAGACCACTTTCCCATTAAATTTTCTATTAATTGGAAAGTGGGGCCAAAACAAACTTGTACTTGGTATTTTTTTAAAATACTTCTTTGCTGAGTCATTAGCCCATGTTGGATCATATCCATATAACTTGGAATCTAGAATGTCATCCTACTCAGTACAAGGGTTGGATTGCTTGGTGGATTCATGACATTTAGTGCACTTCTCACTTTCTCCAAATCTACTACCATCAGCTTGCCATCTTCTACCAATAGTCCTATGAGGCCACCACCTCAAATCTCTATTGTGTCATGGAGGAGCCTCTCTTTTCCAACCCTTTGTCTCTCAGTTTGCAATCCCAAGTGACCTAGCTTTAGCACCAAAAGTAGATCTTTGATAATCATGCGACTAGAGGAGCCTAGATCAACGCTAGAATGCACTAGCTTAAACTAGGGGATTGTGCCTCTAAGGAATTCTTTCTAGCACTTTATGCTTGTCATTCTACACTAGGTATCAAAAAAATCAAGGAGGTCAATATGTTGCTCTTTGAGCTACCAAAAATTCTCTAGGAATTTGACCACCTTTATGAGAAAGTTTTCACTACTCAGGATGTCTCCCCTGAGTGAGATTGTGCTCTCCTAGATTACCTCTTATTGGTCCTGTGTAAGATTTCAAAGGCTCAAAATGCTTTCTGTGAGAAACTACTCTCCATGGAAGATTTAAAGAGGGTGGTTAGCTCCATGGATGACGATAAAGTGCCAAGTTGTGATGTTTTTCCTTGTGGCAGCATATAACGTTGCTTAATGTTTCCTATAAGATCATTTCCAAGGGCTTAGCACTGAAAATTCAACACATGTTGCCTCACATTATTCAATCTAAGAAAACTAGCTTCATCAAATCTAGGTTCATTCAGGATAACACCATTGTGGCTTCGGAAGGTATGGAATGGGCTCAATGATCTAAGCAACAACCACTTTCTTTTAAAATTGATTTTGCCAAGGCCTATGACCATATTGAATGACCTTTTATTTTGGCTATGTTTTGTGCTCTGGGTTTTCGCCCTCACTTTCTTCAACCTATTAAAATGTAACACCTGATTGTGTTACTACTTATATATAGTTTCACCTAGTTGGGTGAAAATGCTTTAAGTGAATGTATTTATGCTTTATGTATCCTGGAAATATGATGAATAAATGTTTGATTCAATTTGATGTTTTATAATTATTCTGATTGTGAAATATATGATGCAAATGAATGTATTGTTATGGCTAATTAATGTTACATTGTACTAATCTAGATGTAGGAATAGATTCACACCTTCAAAAGAGAGGACAAGTATCACTCAAGAGAAGAACTTGATCTAGTAACCCTTGATAAGTGTAACAGATCTTTCACACACTCACTTCTAGTTTGGTCAAGTCGAGTTAATAGTTTGGGAAATGGTAAGTTACTATGGACAATGATTTTGGATTGCCCAACTGCTTTAGCTCCTCCTAGGGTTTTTCACCTAAAAGGAGAAAGGGATGGGATCCAAAATGCAAATTTCTACACTCAAGATTAATGTAAATGAGATGTAATATGTCTAATTGCGATGTACTACTACACTGATCTAAAAAGAAAATGATTTAAAGATGCAAAACCTAAGAAATACAAAGTGCTGGAAAATACACTGTGATATGCAAAAACACCTAAAAATGTTTTTGCAATGGTTCTGTTTGTGGTGGATGGGGTCACTGGTTTTGGATGGAGGCTTCCATTTTCTGTTGGTTCCTGAGTTATGGGGTTCGGTGGAGCTCGTTTGCTTGTTGGTGGTTTTCGTTCTTTGTCGTCTCTTGGCTTGTGGGATTCGGTGGACCTCAATTGTCTATTGGATATTTTGGAACCCATGAGGGTTTGTCTTTCACTTTCTCTTTGGCCCATGCTCTTTTCTATCTCCATTTTCCTATTAGGGGGGTTTGTTGTTAGTTTTTTTTTCTGTTGGGATGTGTGGAAGTTGTTTCTACCTTGATTGGGAGAGCTCATCATTTGTTTATCTGACGGTTTATGTGGTCTCAACTTCTTCTTTGTCCCCATGGTAGAAAAATGGTGATATTTCTATTTTTCTTCTCTCCTTGTACCTCGAATCATATTTTGATTTTCTGGGAGAGGTTCTTTTGCTTGGGATGCCTTTGGAATCTCATTGGCTTGTTATTTTCCAATTGGTGAGGTATAGTTTCCTCTATTTTCATCTTCTCACCTCTAAGTATCATTGTGGTGAGGTTTTTTTTGTCCTTCACCTTCTTGGTTCCACGGCGCTGCTCTTTATGCTTCTTTTTGTGCATATTTGGGTTACTCTACCTTTTCCTATGGAGGTGGTCCTATCTTCTATTGAGGGGGAGATGGATGTGGCTAGAAGTGACCTTTCTCCTATAGAGGTGGAGTGGGATGCTACTGGTTGTGCCTAGATTTGTTGTTGGGGGGCTGGTGAAGTCCTAATTTGTTCCTATAAGGGAGTTGATGTTGATCTTTATGCTATCATCTTTTCTTTATCTTCTATAGAGGTGGAGATATTGAAAATATTGATGTTCTTTGTGGTGTTCACTCTCTCAGATAATGGGTCTTGTAGCCATGATGGTATGGTTGAGCTTGGATTTCTCTCCTATATCTAGGTGGAGAGAAAAAATGGTTTTTGAAGATCACTATTGGAGTTTCATGCATCTATGGTGACCTTTTTTATAGAGGTGGAAAGGGTGTTTTGTTGGGTTCTAAAACTTTTTTTGTTGGTTCTTTGTTCCTGATCTATGCTTTGTAGGTTTTATTCTTGGGTTCAAGGTCCTTGTCTAAACCTGGATGTACAGGGTTGTGGATCCCTTCAAAATCTATAGATTTTGGTTTAAGGTCTCGGTCAAAACCTTGTTTTAGGGGGTTGTTGGTCCCATCAAAACCAACGAGTTTGAGATTTATGTAAAATATTGGTTCTGTTTTGGGTAGCCCGTTGGATTTACTGGTTGTTGGCTTGCTACTTCCCTATTGCGCTGCTAGTTGCTTTTGAATCTATCTTTTGGGCAGCTTGTTCATCTTTGTGTGGGTTTTGTGTCCCCTTAAAACTTGATGGTTTCAAGTCCATTTAAAACATGTTGTAAATGATTTTGGGTCCATTCAAAACCTGATTATCCTTTAATCAAAAACTAAACATGACTAGAGAGGTGCACCTGGAATCTGAAATTTGATGTGGAGAGATTTTGGAATCATAAAAATTTGACTAAAAATGTTGACTAGGACACTTATGCTAGGCTGGGCGACTTAGTCCCAGTTTCGAGAAAAATTCGTCAAAATAGGAATCTTCCAAATGGGTATCCAAAAATGGAAAAACCACTTTTCAAGCCTGGCAGTGGGACTAATCTACCACTATAGGTGACTTAGTCCACCTACAAATTTTGGGAATCTCGGGACAGAATTATGTAGCTTCAAGTCTGCACTTACTTTTCTAATAGGTGTCCACTCTTGATTCTGCAGAAAAAGGGATAAAAAGGGCCTCCAAGCTTGCTTTAGGGTTATGTTGACTTGTTGACCACTTTTCAACACCTATTTCTTTGACAAATCTACCCACAAAGTATACAAAAACACATGAAAAGAGGGAAAAATGGTTAAGGGTTAGACTATAGGGATTTACCTTGGTCAAATCCCACTTTGGTTATCAAACCCTTATGAAATGAAATGAAATGGAAAGAAAATGACAAATAAACATGTGATGTCATAAACTTACCAAACCCTTGATGTGTAAATATGAAGATATGCAATGAAGTGCTCTAATAAACGACTTGATTATGCCCAAATTGCTTGAATGCCTATAAGATTGAATACTTAATAAGTGCAAGAGATTAAGAGATTGTAGGAGATGAAAAATGAGGAGAAAATCCATTATTTATACTTGTTTTTACTAAATTTCCTGAAAATAACACATCACAGGCTGACCTCAAGGGTTAGAGAATGAAATTCCACAAGAAAATTAAAATAATTTTGAGTTTTGTGTTGAAAAGGACTAAGTCGCCCCTATTGGCGACTTAGTCCCACTTAAGCAAATTAAGTGGGTGTTGAGAATTACAAGGCATTAACTGTTGTCCAATGGGAATATCCTCAAAAAAATACTTAAGGGGAGTTGGAAAGTGTATTAAGGGGTCATTTAAACATGAGAAAGGGTTGAATTAGTGATGGAAAGTCTAGAAAAGCATGAAAGTAGGTTACAACACTTTACAACACTTTGAAATAAAACTTGGTAAGTGATAAAAAGGGGTTATCCAAGTGAATTATAATGAAAGGGTCCTAGAAAAGTGTGAAAGTGGGCTACAACACTTTGCAACACCTTTACAAGACAACCTAGAAGTCTTAATGATTCGCAAGGGTCCAAGACCTAATGTGAATGTGTTGGCCACATTACAACATTAAATCTAGGAAAAATCAAGCCAAAGTCCATAAGAGAGACTCAAGTGAGCATAAAAATGTTAACTATATATTTTTTGGCAATGCAGTTACCTTTAGTCTTGTTTATGCATGATTTGGAAGAGGTTATGGTCTTATCTATGAATTTTTTTATTAGGGTAAGTGATTGAGTCTCTTTTCCATGTTTGAGTTCTTCCTCATGTGTTTATATCGATGAGATATATACATAAAATGTATATATATGTATATATGTGTATGAACCAAGATCCTAGTACCTGCAAAACATAAAGAATACACATATTAGAAGATTGAAATGCAAGTTAGAATCTACATTCCCCATGAAATCCATTCACAAAGCTTAAATTAGGAAATGAGATGAAGAACACAATAAGAAAGTAATAAAAAGAGATTGAATCCTAATTAAACAAGCAAACTCTTGATCCCATGGGGGAATTGGTGCCAATTTGATGTGAAAATTGGCCCTTTCCCAACTCCAATGACGCAATGTTGATTGGTGATGAAGAGTGATCTAGTTTGTTGATGATTGAAGTATGCTCCAAGATTAAAATCTGCATAACCTAGCTAACATTGGCTAAAAATGGATGAGAATTGCTATGGATTTGAGTATAATAACTTTGCTCAAATTGTGGATGATGAAATGAGGAAATAAGCCTCTTATTTATAGAGTGAAAAGTTGGAGAAATTCCCAAAAAGAAGCAATGTGGGACTAACTTTCAACCAATGGAAAAGTGCCACTTGTCAAGAGATGGATGGATGAAGGATGTGCACATTTTGATGAATGTGCCCATAAATGCATAAATTTGAAATTTGAAAATGGTGAAATGACAAGGTGGAGGGAGAGTAAAATGAAGTTATGGCCACTTGGCTCAATTCAAAAGGACTTGTAAGATGAAATAAATGACTTGTTGGAAGGACTAAGTCCACTTCGATTTGAATTCAAATTTGAAGGAATATCCTCTATTATGCCATGTTGAGAGAAAATAGAGATTTAATAAATGAATTAAATCTATTTTCATGTGCAAGTGGCAAAAGCTCAAGGATGGGACATGGATTAGGATTAAATAAATCAAGGGTTAATTAATTTAATAAGGGATTAGATGATGTGAAAAATTTGACTTAGATTTATGGGTTAATTTAAATCAAATATGAGAGGAATGTGATTTTAAACTTAGTTGAATAAATATTTTGATTTATTTAACAAAAGAGGATGATTGGTTAGCTTAAATTAAACAAGGTTTAATTTATTTAATTTAATAGTTAGACCTTAGAGATTTAATCAAATAAAGTGAATTATTTAATTAAATATGAACATAGGGTTAATTAGATCAAATTGATTGATTTAATTAACAAGGGAGAAAGACTTAATTAGATAAAATGATTTACTCAATTAAGAGATGAAAGTTGATGAATTTAATCAAATAACCTGTATTTGATTAAATGGTTAGACTGAGGGATGATTTAGGATGAAATGATGTTAGTAGTCAAGATCAGATGTGTAATGTCAATCAGTACATCTTCCATGTCTACAATATGTACATGTCAATTATAAACTCATACACATGAGTAAATATGTGCATGAGTATACACAGATAGATGTATCTACACATGCTCATGGATGGATTACCCATATGCATGGGAATATTGATTGGACAGAAGTCACACACACACACACACACACACACACATATGCACACACACACACACACTTTTTCTATATATGCCAATCGATGGGATTGTTAATTGTATGTTTTTAATTATCGAGGCAATCATATATATAATATATGTGCATATATATATACATACATATATATATATACATACATATATACATATATATATATATATACATACATATATACATATACATACATATATATATACATATACATATACATACACACACACACACACACACACACACACACAAACACATAGGTGTATGTAATCACATAATGGAAACATACATATGAGTATATTAATATATATACATACATATGTATATATATATATGCATGTATTGTTATTATGTGGAATATGTAACTATGTGTATATGTATTCAAATATCAAATAATGCATTTGATAATCATTTAAGCTAATATATATATAGTGCTAGAAATGTTTATTAGTGCATAGTACATAGTGCAATATATATGAAATAACATAGAGTGAAGTAAATAAAAAGATAGCATTGTGAATATAGTTAGCACATTAATAAATAACATTGCATAATTAATTAAAATGATGTTTAAAACATACAAAGGCAGTGCATTGGTAAAGCATGTGGGATAAAGAGAACCAAGTTTATGAAGCGTTATTCAAATACTTTGTCAAATATGTAAATGGAAAGTTGTGTTTAAAATGTGTAAGTGATATTTGACTTGTTCTTTCAAACTATAAACACCAGAATAGGGGTGTGTGAGGTTATGTGGCTAAAAATTATGAACTTGGATACCATTTAGAAGTCTATTCTATATTTTTTCTCCATTTTATAAGGAAAAAATGGGATAAGAGAATAAGTCAAGTGTTAAGTTGGTTGAGAGGAGTCGATCTATGGAAATATTAACCTTGCATTTATAAGTAAATAACCTTGTTGTCAAAAGGTGAAGGCAGTTGGCTCAATGTTTGCTTTGAGTCATTGTTTTTGAATCCACCAACTTTCCTTTAACTTGTTGAGTCAATTCTTTATCTTGAGAAGTGGCATGTTTGTGAGCTTGTTTTTAGCCAAAAGTTGCTCAAGTTTTTGTATAAATAGAGGAGCTTCCTCCATCTTATGGGAGACATTATGCATTCTTGCTACTAATTTTTTGAGTTTATATTTTGTTGCTTTTGAGAGAGTTTTTGGAGAGAGTAAGAGAGAGTTGAGAAGTTGCAAGTTGATTTAGTGAAGTCCAAACTAGGAATCAAGTTTGATAATTTGGAGCTTTTTATATACATGCATGTTTATTTCTACTCCATTATGCATTTTATGTTTTGAAAAGATTATGAATTTTTATGTCTTGTTTGGAAAATATGTTTATTTTCTTTATTAGGAATTGGATATCTTCTTCTTTGATTCAGTGTGAAAGATTCTTGAAGAATCTAATATAGGGAATTCAAGTATTTGAATGTTTTTATATAATCCATATTATGGAATGGTGATTGTACTAATATTATGTACTATATTAAGTTAATCTTATATAGTTAATTCTTAATTTGTGAAGTTGAGTTACAGAGTTACTTTGATTTACTTAAGTAGAAGAGTCATAGTAAATGTAGAGGTTAATAGGTTATTCCTAGGGTTAGAATAATCCATGGTGAAAGGGGATAGACTATGCATAGAATATGAGTGGTCAATACAAATTGAGCTAGAAAGGTTGTTGAGCATGTGACGTGCATCCTAAATTGGGGGTGATGAATACTTTGGCCAAAGTAGTGTAAGTTTTCACTACTTACACTATTAGTTCACTATGATCCATTTTTACATACTAGGTAGGGAATGTCCTATGCATAGGTTCTAGCCACTATATGGCAGATCTAGATATGTAGGACATAACACCAAGCTCAAGGAAGGTTATTATTATTATGGGGTGAATAGGGGAAAAATAGGGTAAACCCAAATGCATGAGCAAGAGGATGGACCACTAATTTTTCTAAGACCCTAAACACTATAATTATGTGTATGATAAGATGCAAATAACAATAAAAAATACTACCTACCTGTATAGCAACTATGGGGGAAGTTTTTAGAGCATAAGAAGTTGTGTACCTGATCAAAAAGTTGTTGTTTTTGAGTTGCAGAGGACTCATTCACCTTCAGTGGCAAATGGGTCCCTATTAAGGTTTTTGAAACTGAGATCATGGTTCTATTCTTTTATTTATACACTCTAAAATTCCGTGTTATCAACTTTTGAAAGTCTATAGGCAATTCTTTAGCTTTAATTCTTTGATTTTTCACTTTGAATGACAACTTTGAAAATATTGCTCCCATATTTGCTCCACTTGATATTCAGCTTGTAAATCTGCAATCACACACTCAAGGGCAGAACAACTTGTTGATTTTTAGTGAATAGGGGTTTTCCTCAGTCAAACCATTTTGTAGGTAATTAAACCAAATGACGAAATGAAGCATGAATGTGAAATAATATAATTGATATCACCTTGGATGATGTCTTGTGAAATAGATCTACAATCTAACATGTAGTGGCCATGAAGAATGTACATCTATTGGATTCTTGAATGTGATTTGAAACAATGGTTGCAAGTAGATACTCAATGCTACATATACTTCTTTAGCTCAACAACATGAATGAATGCTTCAAACCCTTGACATGATGATATGACTTAGAATTGTTGTAATAAACTCTTGAAATCTACCTTGAAATGCCCTATGAATGCTCTTGAAATGCTCTATAATACTCTTTCTCTTGATCTCATGAAGTCACACAAGTTTTCTAGGAGAGACAATGTAAATTAACCCTGAAATTCAAACAATTAAGACTGACACCAGATCTGGAAAAAAACATTATTAAATTACCACCAAAATGAAATTCAAAAATGGGGGTCTCATTAAGGGAGGAACCATTTGCTACCTAAGGCGAATGTGTCTTGGCTCAGTTTACAAGCACCTAACCTTGGGGGATTGAAAGAAGGATAAAAACCCATTTCAGATCAACTGAAAAAGGGAGGTCCTGTTAAGGGAGGACCCATTCGCCACCTAGGGTGAATGGGTCCTGACACCATTTTCTAGGACCTAACTTTTCCTAATGAAATATTTTGTTAATTAAATTATGGGTGTCAGTATAGATCTTTGGGAGGTGTCAAAATTAAGGATTAGATTTGAATTAAAAGAGAGTTAATTACTCCAATTACCCACAATTAATTAATGACCATCTAGATAAATGTGAAAGTGTCTTAGAACACTTTACAACACTTAAATAAGGTACACATTAAAGGTACATTTTATTCAGAAAGGGGCCCATAAGGCTTAATTAAGCAAATACATCCTAGAAAAGTGTGAAAAGTGTATTACAACACTTTACAACACCTTTGTAAAGAATCAATTAAGGCATATTTTAGTCAAATAAAGGTCCTAGAATATTTTAAATATGTACAACATATTACAACACCACTCCAAGATATCATTAATTCAGTTTTAATGTTAATTATCAAACTAAGGGAAAAGGCTTACTTTTTTTGTTACTACATTTTTCCCCCAATTAAGTGCTCAAGGATGAATCCACGTCAAAATCACACTAAAGTAGACATCCAAGACACTTAACTATGTAGCAATAACAAACATACATGATCATACCCTGTCAAAGGAAAAGAAAAAGAAAAAAAATAGAAAGGATCAAGCAGAACCATTCCAATGCAATGCAAAACGGGTATGTTTGGCCATAACATATACTACTCAATCTAGGGTAGTGGAACCTCAGTTTTTCCACTAGGTGAGTTGTCCCAACGAAGTGTTTTAGTGAGAAAGTCATGCCAATGTATCGGCTTCTCACCGTATAATGAGAAAAGCATGCCATTGTATCAGCTTCCCATCATACTAACCATACCAAAGTTATCCTCCTAATAACTTCGATAAGGCACCACAATGTAAATGCTTTTGAATATGGGTATGTGCAGGATCATCACAGAAAAAAAAAAAAAAAAGCCCTTAAGTGGCAAAAAATTCAGAAAAATTAGAGTTAGGAAACTTGGTGTAATAATTTGAATAAGTTATCTATATTATTTCAAAAATATGTATCAATAGAATATGTAGAAAAATTGAATGTAGTTTCTAAACTACTAGGTTTGTTTAAAAAGTAAAATCAACATTTGAAATTTCAATGTAGTAGTAATTTTAAATTTTAGGGAAAAAATAAGTAGGTGCTTGTCTCCACTCACCCTAACCACAATAAAATGATAATATTTTTATAAGATTTTAGGATATAAGTAGAGGATTCATGTCTAAATGTGATGCATATTTTTTGTAATTTTTTTTCCAAGTAAATAAGTAATTATGAATTTTCTATTAAACTATAAAAAATATAAAACTCATATGTTTGACCAATCTTAACTTGGTCAAAACTTCATGAAATTCATTTTTTTAATCCTATAGTATATGAAGCATAGAATGTGACACATGTTTTGAATTCAAAAAATGTGATACAATTTGAAATCTATAGATGTTTTTCAATTAGTCTATCAATTAGGACTTTAGTCATAATTCAAATAGAAAATGAATAATAATTAGTTATTAAAGTCAAAGTAAAGCATAATTTATATTGGTGGAAAGTTGAGAATATTCTTTAAAAATATTTTTTGTTTCATCTATTTTGGGTAAAAGAAAAGTCGTCAGCTACATACCCATCATATTGCCACTTTTTGCCCCATCATGATCTTGCACATGCCCATATCATGTAAACAATTTGTTAAAGGGTATTTTTCTTTCCTCGTGTAATTGTCTTCCTCTTAGGGAGCATTATGCCTAATGTATCCAAGAGAGGAAAAATCAAAAGTGTCAAATTGTTTCCCATGGGATGCCTTATTCACATCATGCCATAACAATAGATCATAAAATCTTGGACGACATCAAACCTAATGACACCACCAAGAAGAGGACATGTCACCAGAAAAAATAAAATCATGCCATGAAATTTTCCAAAAGATATTATCTATG
>VDFB02088340.1:0-11844 GCA_007258455.2 Sequoia sempervirens
GGCGACATAATGGAGACTAAATGAGAGAAACACATTCAACACACACGGTGGCTAGCCAACATGTATGTATATCTAACATTGTATATGCCATTTTTCCATTCTATAGCAACTGTGAATCACGACTATTAATTGGGTTTCTGTGAAGCATTGAACATCAGTTAAATGGGTTTTCTGAAAATCATTGAACGAATATTGGTTAAAGAAAAAGGGTTTTAATTGATGGAAAAATAATTTTTTTTGTTTGTGTGTAGGGTTTTCATATGAAATGCATAGATGTTTTTGTTTATGTAGAATAAAAGAATTCAACTATAAATTCTTTGCATTCGCCATAGTAAGCATCTCATCTATAAAAATATCATAAATTCTTAATGCAGAATAAATTTTGGAAGTTTAATTGACCCGTACACTTGCAATTCAAGCTATGACAACTAGAATCCCCCGTATTTAGTGGAGAAGCTTCACGTCTCCTAAAGCATCCTTCTCAATCCACCTGCCCTTGTTTTCTTCAATTTTGTTTGCTCAAATATATCAAACACCTTGAAGGAAGACAAGTGTTAGCGATAGATTAAATTGGAAAATTAAAGACATTTGGTGCTACAAAGAATTCTTTTTATTCCAAATTTCACCAATATACAGTTTATATGTTGTGGTGAGTGAAAAATTCTGACTTGCACATAAAATAAACAAACATACTAAACTATACAATGGGAATTTAATTTCCAATTTAACCTATCGCTAACACTAGTAGTATATATCAACAATTATATCTGCCATTCTGCCACTCTGCAGGAATTGTGAAACACTAAACGTTCATTCAGATATATAAAAAACTCATCTCTCTTAACATATGAAAGAGGCCATAACTTGCAATAATTAATAAGCGCATATGGGAAAAAACAAGAAGCATACCATGTACCACTATTAGACTTCTGTTTAAATCTTGTGTCTCTCAATGAACATCTAAATGACATATCGTTGTCATAACCGTTGTTCAATGATATTGTAAATTGAACCATTACTTGTACAGATGACTGAAAAAATATAGATCATTGCAAGAACAAAGGTTAACAAGTCAACTAAAGCCTTGCTGATCACCTTGATTAACCAAAAAATAACAACTAATCTGTTCATAAAACACGCCTATGTACATACAAAAATGAATAAAACCATACACAAAAACATACATAGAAACATACATAACATGTAAAGAAGGAAGAATAGAATGTCAGTGCAGAAAATAGAATTAGTTGGATGGAGACATGAGAGTCCTATGTGAAAAGGTAGACAAATTTTGTAAACAACTTATTAAAAACAAAACATCTGCATTCTCTAATCATAAAGACATTCTCAAAGCTGAGAACAATATTTGGGTTGCAGGTTTCATAACACATACTATTTTCCAACATGCAAGTATATATAGACAACATGCTTCTAATGAAAAGCTTAAAGTTTGTAGATAGTAAGAATGTACTAAATTTCATTCACCTTCACAATTTATAGCAACTCTTATAGAAAAAAAAAATGAAATTCAATTTCATCATATCATTTAAAAATAAATGCACAATATAATTTGTAGGTTGGAAAACACAATGTGGTTTGCCATTTATTCCATTATGTACATTCAAAGTTACATGGTTGAGAGCATGGGTAGGAATGTCTTGAAAATATTTTGTTAATTAGGCAGTAGGAATGCAATGAAAGGCAACGTTTTATAAACACCCATTGTTTTCCAACAACCATTAAAACTCTGAATGATTGCATGTTGGAAAACACCGTGGGAGGTGAGTGCATGATTTATGAAACCTCCAACCCACACAGTGTTGTAAAACCCTCTATGAACACAACTAATCTCCTACAAAAATGCACCTAGGTACATACAAAAATGCATAAAAGATAAATAACATACATAAAATGAAGAGCAGACATAGTGCAAGACCCACCACGAAAGGAAACACCACAACGAGGAAAGCGAGGAGGTTTCCCATCGCATTGAATTATGCCAACATTTTTTTGCCTTGTGCGAGAAGCTATCCATTCACCTCGAGAGGGAAGGGAATTGATGTGATTAAGACATGTGTTTTAGATTGTAACAAGTACTGTTCTTGGAAAACACTTTGTGTTCTAGGTTTTCTCATTTTAGGGTTGAAAGCAAATTGTTTGTGGGGGCATTGCGGGTGGGAAACGACCAAGTGAGTTGAGGTGAGGGCTTCTAGCCAACTATATGTATATAGGTCGTCATTTCGGTTTTCTGGCTTACTAACATTCTTATCTAATTCACAAAAGGATCTCAAGACAATAAAAAATACCAAATTGAGGTGAGGGGTGAGTGACCAATTGGGTTGTTACTTGTAAAGGGTTTTAAAACATTATGTGGGTTGCAGATTTTGAAAAACTAGTGTTTTGCAACCTGTAATTTTACAAAATAGTATGAATGCAATTTAGACAGTACAAACAATGTGAGTATGAGTTGTTATTTTCAGAGATTTTTTTTCTGGCATGGGAATTGGAGGCAAAATGACATGTGCATTTTCAGTTTGGAGAAATAAGGGAAAAAAAACTCTGCATTTCATGTGTTCACATTGAAAGCTGAAGGTTGAAGTGCACATGTAGGAGTTGAGAAGAAAACCAATGTTTTGAAACTTGGAATTTAACAAAACAATATGAATGTAATTTAGACAGTACAAATGTAATGAAAGGAACCTTAAATAATAAGACTTATGCAGAATAAAATTTGTGTTTCTATTTCTTAATATGATCCAAATATACATGCATAGTATGATTGTAGGTTGGAAAACACAGTGGGAGGTGAGGTGACAACATGATTTATGAAACCTACAATACACAAAATGTTGTAAAACCATCTACACACTTAAGCCAAATACCTTATTGGCTATCTAGAAAATGGTGCCTATCACTACACTCCTACGGTCTAAATAACACAAAGCTTTTCAATACATACATACTGTTTTGGAAAATTCTAGGATGCAAAACATTGTGTTTTACAAAACTTGCAACCCACCTAATGTTTCAAAACCATTTAGACACCAGTATTTGAGGGATGTTTAGGCACATTTTGTCTATTGCTTTACGTGAATGCCGACAACTCCATTTCCATTTTCCTTAGCCACACGTCTCTCCCCACATAGCAAGCTGCAAAATCAAAATGTGGAAAATGGCGATGCACTGCGCGATGAGGAATGCATTTGAGGGGTTTGGCCCACAACTCCATTTTCCTCTCGTGCGTCCCCACCCACCAAAGTGGAAAATGAAAATGTAGAAAATGGCAATGTTAGGTGCGTTTTGTCTAGCTTTTTGAATTTTCCACCGAAGCTGCACATCCTTTTCCAGTGACGCCACCTAACGACACACAACTAGTTGTCCGTCAAGTCTTTTCCTTGGTGCTTTTTTTCCACCGCATGGCATGGGGTATGGGAGTACGATATCATGTTACATACATAAGTGATTTTTTTCTAGCAGTTAGCTTCTCCCCTAATAGTATACTATATTAGTATTAAAAGCTGATTCATATAATATACCAGTATTAGAGGGAACAACTGATAGGAGACAATATGTTTTCCAACACTGCAAATAATGCAAGCATTTTATTTAAACACAACAATGAAAGGTATGATTTTGAATCATTCATATTGTTTTGTAACATTCAATGTTGCAAAATCGTATGTGTTAAGAAGCAAGCAACCCACCATGAGAGAACACTTTACATTTAAACAAAGATATTCAAATAACTGAAACCCAACATTGTGTTTTCCAAATTGTAATTATTTTATGCACCTTTTCTTTTCAATCATGCAAAATTTAAACACAACAATGCAAGGTGTGATTTTGAAGACATTCATACTATTTTGTAACATTCCATGTTGCAAAACTATAGGTGTTAAGAAGCAAGACAATGTGTTTTCCAACACTGCAAATAATCTGGGTATTTTATTTAAACACAACAATGGAAGGTGTGATTTTGAAGACATTCATACTATTTTGTAACATTCAATGTTGCAAAACCGTATGTGTTAAGAAGCAAGCAACCCACCGTGAGACAACCCTTTACATTTAAACAAGGAGATTCAAATAACTGAAACCCAACATTGTGTTTTCCAAATTGCAATTATTTTGTGCACTTTTTCTTTTCAATCATGCAAAATTTAAACACAACAATGGAAGGTGTGATTTTGAAGACATTCATACTGTTTTGTAACATTCTATGTTGCAAACTGTAGGTGTTAAGAAGCAAGATAGTGTGTTTTCTAACACTACAAATATTGCAAGCATTTTATTTAAACACAACAATGGAAGGTGTGATTTTGAAGAAATTCATACTATTTTGTAACATTCAATGTTGCAAAACCATACGTGTTAAGAAGCAAGCAACCCACCGTGAGACAACCCTTTACGTTTAAACAATGAGATTCAAATAATTGAAACCCAACATTATGTTTTCCAAATTACAATTATTTTGTGCACTTTTTCTTTTCAATCATGTGAAATTTAAACACAACAATGGAAGGTGTGATTTTGAAGACATTCATACTATTTTGTAACATTCCATGTTACAAAACCGTATGTGTTAAGAAGCAAGAAACCCACTGTGAGACAACCCTTTACATTTAAATCGAGAGGAGACAGTGTGTTTTCCAACACTACAAATAATGTGAGCATTTTATTTGTTCTAATCAGATGAAGAAAGTTAAATGCTATTTTGACTATAGCAAAGAGTTGTTCAAAATGAGAATGTCAATGGGAAAATAAAAGATTTTTTTTGCATGTATGGTTTTGGGCTTGGGTTTCCATTCCAAATTCTCATTTTGAAAACCCATCGACTCATAATATTTTTTGAAATCTACAACCCACATAATGTTTTTTCAAAACCTGTCTTCACAACATAAAAACCCACAAAAACACACAAAACACCTCTGCATTCGAAAGAAAACCCCTTTATTTCTTCATAGTCAAATTTCAAAACCCTCGTAAAAAAATTCTTAAACAACTATGTTGAAAACCCTACATACAAACAAAAAATTTCATTTTCAATTCATAGAAAACCCATTTAACAGCAAACCCATCAAACCCTACACACAAATAATTTTTTGTTTTAATTTCACAAAAAACCTATTTAATAGTCGTGCTTCATAGTTCATTGCTTCATAGAAACCCATTTAACAACCTTGCTTCACAGTCCCTACAAAATAGAAAATGGCATATAAAATTGTAGATACATACCTATTGACGTTGTGGGCCTCAAATGCATTTTAGGGGTTTTTTCTTGTTCGACCACCTGCAAGTCTATTTTCCTCGACCGCACATCCATCCCCAGCCAGAAAACACCAAAATAAAAATGTGGTTTGGCCACCTGCAACTCTATTTTCCTCGCCCGCGCCTCCTCCCTCCCCACCCACCAAACTAGAATATGAAAATGTGGAAAATGATGATGTTAGGTGCGTTTTTGTTTAGCTTTTTGAATTTCCCACCAAATCAGCACATCCTTTTTCAGTGACTCTACCTAATGGCACACGGCTAGCCGTCCATCAAGTCTTTTCCTCAGTGCTTTTGGTCCACTGCGTGGTATGGGGTATGGGGGTACGATATCATGTTACATACATAGGCGCTTTTTGTCTAGGAGTTAGCTTTCTCCCTTGCATAGGGTGCAATACTCAAAGTATATTATATTTACAAATCTTCATGCATAGTTAGTGGTTCCTATTATGACATAAATTGAATCTCCCATCAAATTGATGGGCTATTAAGGGCGCATTTTCCCATATATACTCTGAGAGGGGTTAACTCCATTTACAATAGGTACTTGCAAAAACAATAAATGGTGTAAGGCTCCTTTGGTAGACAATAAATAGAATATAATTCAAAATCCAGTCATCTCATCCTTCAATTCATATAGAAGTGGCAACAACAAACAAATTTAATTCAAAATTTAAACTCAAAAACCAGAATGAATGCATTCATATTTCAAATTTGAATGGATCATAAGAGAGAAATTGTGAATGTTATTTCCAAAACGCAATAGGCTATCAATTATGTCTAGGTTTTCCGTTAATATTCTTTGCAATATACAAAGTTTGTGCAACGTATTCTCTACCCTAAAATAATGCAAAACGAATGAAATTTAAAGGAAGAAAAGCACAAAATAACACCTCAAGATTGGCCTAGTTAAACTTGAACAAAGAAAAGATGAAAATTGATAAATTACCTTGCACAAGTCGACTAGTTGGTTGGACATGTTGATTTGATCATTTTTGTGCTCCTTTAGATGTAAAATGTCATGAAATTATATGTAAAATGATGAAGATGCAATGAGGGATGTAATGGTGAAGGTGGACATTTGGATAAGTGCACAAAATGGATAAAAAGTGAGCTTAAAAGTTGCAGCAATGGAGGATGCAAAAGTTAAGTGCTTGAAGGCTTGATGGCTTGAATGTGTGAATGAATGAAAATGAGGTCAAAATCCTGTATTTTAGGGGAAAGACCTCTAAAGAAATGGAGGGCTAGGATTTAGCCACCATGGACAAGATGAAGGACTATGGTGAGTTGAAAACTCACAAGCCCTCACATCTTTCCATGTGGCAATGAGGTGTAAAGGGGGAAGGTGATGTGGAGTTACTTGAAAGTATCTTGGGATTGGGACAAGATCTCCTCATAAAGGAGGTCCTTGTCCCAATGTGAGGATGTGACACATGGGAAGTGAAAAAATTGGAGGGATAAATGTGAATTTTTAATTCACATGATGTGAAGAAGTACTTGGAAGTACCTTGGGATTAGACAAGGTCTCCTTGTTAAGGATGTTTTCGCGACAACAACTCAAGCGAGAATATAATATCCTATCTCACTTAAAAGGTAAATCTCTATCAGCAAGCCTCAAGAGATAACCCCAAGGTATCTAATGTCAGGTCTTGACAATGCATAAACAACTTCAGTGATAAAATGTGAAAATCTTGGTAATCACAATGGGGCGTTACTACAAGCAAAATCTTGAATCTCAATTTATCGGATCTAACAATATGAGATACTTCAATCCTAGATTTAACCCCAATAATCAAAGAAATAGCAAAAGATAAGGGTTTCAAAGAGATTTCTAACTTAATACTAAACCTAAGATTAACAATGAAAATGACCAACACCCGAAATGGACCAATCCCTCAAAAATGATCTCTACTTGACCTAGATAAATCTGCAATCTTATAAAAATAGTGCAATCTTCTAAGGTGTTAAGATTTTCAAATCATGAACATTCATTCAAACAACCCTATTGCAATTGAAATGAATAAACCTTCACAATCGAACTTAAGCACAAGGAATATGAAAAGTCCAGGCTAACTTTGCAAGGCAACTAACAATCAGTTGGTTGCAAAAAGTATGGACTGAGAGATTGCTACAACATTCAAGTATCAAATCACAAACATTATTAAATTGAATCTAATCTAAATATTAACCTCCTCAAAGAAATTTTGAAGATAGAAGAACAAGAACCATGCAAGACAAGAGAATACTAGTATGGCACCAAATCACAATGTCATTACTTGTATTCAAATTATCCACTGTAGCAACAATTCCAGCTTTCTATTACAATATTTGCTTGAGAGCAACTACTTGCTAACTTGCTCTACTTAATTCGTTTCTAACTATCTCCGCCCTATATCAATCTCTATATTCTAACTCCTACAAATGAGGCGAAATGCCAAATATATAGAATCCCTCCAGAAAACCCGTTGGCCCAGCAAGAGTTTCGCAACATTAATGGCACCAACAGTTGGCCAAGAGAAAGTCAAAATGAAACAAAGGAATGCATTAAATGCATGAACTACACCTAGGTTGGCCCGGGATTCCCAATGTAGCTCGGACCAATGCAAGGCGGGATAATGGGGAAGCACAAATCTCGATGTAGTTGGGCATTAACTGTCTTCCCCTTTGTCCTTGTTCCAATCCAGCCTTTCATGGACTTTCAAGAGCGCCCCATCCAAGTCGGCCATAGGTGGTATAGGAAAAACCCTAAGTCGTCTTTCAATTGATGCGGTCTCCTCCCTTGATTGTTTCATCGACCTATCCCAATCCACCTTATAAGTTAGGTATTTGTCAATGACAACAATGTATGTGGCCACATCATCCAACTGATGCTCAGAAATGGAATCATCATTAGTCGGGGCAAAAACATCATGCCACCACTTCCTCAACTGTTCCAAGCTGAAGTACTTGGGTCTGATCTTCCTTCTCCCTGTCACTATCTCACAGAAAGCAATGCAGCCATTATAAACCCTAGTTAGGGTGTCGTCGATCTACCTCCTTTGTTTGTAAATCTTCTTCAACACTTTCTTCCTAATTTGAAATGCCTCATACCACTCCCATGTTTCGGCAGCTCTGGAAGAAGCAAGAATCTTATCGCTTACCAACCTATCTCTGGTGTATTCCATGATAGTTATGGTTTTCTGTAGAAGGAGATCTGTATCTTCCCTATCCTATGCCAACACCTCCTTCAACCGATCAACGACCCTCACAACATCCTTCCCAAATGAAAGAATGTCCTCAATAGCATCATCTCCTTTAGTTCAAACCCCTTGCAACCAACTTGCAGTGGCAAGAGTGGAGGCTTTCATTCTTTCAAGCTTCATGATAGTTTCCTTAGGAAAGGGATTTGCAGTAGAAGCAGAGGGGTTGATGGAATGCAAGGGCTTCATCAAATCCTCCAAGCATTTCTTAAGATTTTCATTTTCCTTTTTCAACTCATGCTTGGTCTTTATTTCCTTCCTCAGCCTGCCCACGATGACTACACTAGAACCCTCATAATCCTCAATATCTTGTTCAATAGAAGTAGACCCCAAGTTGAAAGTCTACACGTTATAGTCCTTTCCAGCCACATTATCTTTATTTTTATTTGGTGCAGGGGTGGAAATGTGAACAACTCTATTATGAGTTTCATCTCTTTCAATCTTTGAGATAACCCTAGCTTTCTTTTTACCTTTATCTTTTCTGATCTTAGCTAGTAGATCATCCCAATTCAGTGGACTATCTTTTGCAACAACCTTATTTTCCTTATTTCTTTATCTAACCAACCAGGAACAGTGGATTCCAATTGCACTTCATCTAGCTTCTCCTCCTATTGATCCTTAGCCACTTCCTCACTCAAATTCTATTTCTCACAAGTTTCATCTGTTTTACATTCTTTTTCTTTAGCCTGCTCATCTTCATGTATAAGTGAGGGAGCCTTCACTGTTTCTTCTTCGCTTGGAGGGACTTCTTCAATTCTAATAGGGGAATCTGCATATGCAACCAAAGTGGATTGCATTATCTTTTCAACTTCTGCCTCTGCACTATGAAGATCACCTTCATGAAACTCCCCTCCTTCAGTATCCAGATGATCCTCAACATCCTCTGACTCACTAGGTTTGCTTTGAGCTTCGTGAGCGGAAGGCACATCATCATGTTGCTCCTCATGAGAAACCAACGGAGGGAGATCAACCTTGGACACACCATCCCTAGGAGAAGGAGTCCTAGACTTCCTTGTATACACCTTGGCCTTCTCCCCTAAACTTTCAACATTTACCACTGATGGGGTAACTTCTTCCTCCCCCACCTCAGAGCTTGCCTTGTTCGATAATTTTATGATTCTTCTCCTCTTGGGCACTGGCACATCAACCTCAGGACCCTGATTTTTAGTCTCTTTCTGCTCAGACTTCTTAGTTCTTGTCCTCTTCTTGGCCTTTGGCTTTCTCTGCTTTACTGTCTCTTGGACCTCCTCCTCTTGAACACCTTTTATTTTGATTTTGAAAGGAGAATCCAACTTACCCTTGCCCTTAGGATCCTGCTCGGTAGATTCTTCAGAGGTGGAGTGAGGATCCAAATCTCCCATTAGCGCATAGGTACACTATACACTATTATTTTCTAGCTCCCATAGCTTATGCTTTAGCTACATCCTAGTAAATTTGATAACTAGATCCACTAGTTGTTTCAATTCTATCTTTTCCTCTTCTAACCAATCCACATCACCAATTGGTCTGTCTTTTATGGCCTCATAAGCATGATCCTGGATCAAGTTTCCATCATCCTCCAATTGATCAGGAACTGCCTTTACATTATACAATCGAATTGACTCAACTAGAAGCCAAGATAATTTCTTCTTTCTAATCTCAAATTCATCACCACAGTTGGCCCAGTAGTCCTCCAGATTCACCTTATGGCTATACTCTTTGCTAGCCTTCTTTTGAGCTTCTCCTATAATATCAAATTTGCATCTCTTGGAGTGGAAAGACAAGCCAAGAGTACCATTTCTTCTTCTGAAGCTTGGACAGAACCAATGGAAGGACAAGCTTCTCCAATACCAATCCTCAAGGGGAAGTCTCCACCGAAACCAGTCTTATGCTTGTCTCTTTTGAAAATGGCATCGAAGTCACAAATCTACCTAGTTACTTCCAACAATATAATGTGATCCGTAGGGTATCTTGGAAGTCTGTATGGGGCTCTTTGGTAGCCATTAATCTGGATATAGGAGAAAGTTGGGAACTGAATAAACCATGCCCCATATTTCTTGATGAGCTCTTTAGCCTAGTCCAAAATCCTAACATGCTCTGCACCTTGAAACAGTCTAGTAATGTGCATGGTGAATGCATCATTCACCCTCCTATAGTTCGAACCTCCCAAGTGCAACTGAGGGTAAACTTCATAGATGATATCCTGTCCAAAAATCCCCCTTGTACTCAATCCTTTATAGGGGTGGAATCTTGCAAGTGCATAGACCAAATATGAGGTCATTGTGAAGGACCTTGTTTGCAACACGTTGGAAAACTGTTCGTGAATTACTCCACTAATAACTCCTGCCCAATGGTAGTTAATCTTTTCTTGCTCCATCCTCACAATCACATGGCACATCCAATTCTCAAACATGCTAGCATTCTTTAGTCCAACCACCCTGCTGAGAAGAGTGATGGCATCATAATACTCCTTGAACTTTGCTCTGTATAGCTACTTGGGAAATTTGTAGTGAGACTTAGGCCTTTCTAGCCAAGAATTGATAAGCTGTTGTGACTTTACCATTTGCTCATCATAGAACTCCTGAGCTACCTTCATGCTGAATCCCACCACATGAGACCTGTTTGGCATATCAAATGTTTGGGCAATGGAGATAGGGTTGAGATTCGTCACAACTCTCCCCTGAGGGCCAATTATCCTCTATGTATCTTGATCATAGTGTCTAGCACACTCAAGAACCAACTCATAACACTGCACCATGGAAGGGAAACCAACAACATGGGACAAGCCTGATTCATTCATTCTTCTAGTCACCAAGGGAAGATCCTTGGCTGCCATTCTTTCTTTAAATTCCTCATAATCCCAGAGGCCAACATTTTTATCGGTCACCTCTGACCAGACCGATGTGATCTTACTCTCAAGGATCTTGCTCTTAATGTCCAACTTAATCCTCTCTACATCATACATTGAAGATCCAGTTGTTGCCTTGCTAGATTCGGCCTGCACTCAACATGAAAATCACAGTAAAAATCACAGGAAGGAAACATTAATCCATCAAAACACCACAAGGATAAACCTCATGTAATCGAAGTGTTATTACAATTCATATAAAATGATCCTACTAAACTTCGGGCTTTAGAACCATATGTAGAATCTGAGCCAGAGAGGAATTTCAAAAAATTTTGGGCCAGACGGATTCCATCGGAATAGTCATGAAAACAACTACTATCAATTAAATCCGATCATCACTAGCCAATAAAATTCATAGGCGATCATAAAATAGCATGAATTAATAATAAAATGCAATGAAAACCACTAACACATCATTCTACTCCATATTTCATTGCACTTCACCAAATT
>VDFB02088342.1:0-22898 GCA_007258455.2 Sequoia sempervirens
GATGCTAGAGTTGACACTCTTTAGGATTCCAGGAAAATAACCAATATTTTTTATTCTACCCTTAGACCATAATTCTATGGGTAGATTATATAGTCTAATCTAGTAAAGACCATCTTGGGGATTATAGGAAGTGGGATCGAAATTGGGAACCCACTTTTGGGCATAAATCAATGTGTCTCAAGAGAACCAAATCCCGATAGGAATGATTTCATAACACAAAGACTCAAATCTAAATATCGCAATGAAGAAACCTTTAGGGAGGTAGAAGACATTTCCAATTATCCATTCTTATGCAACCCATTCAAAAATCTGAGCCTTATAATGATGAAACCTAGTGTATTGGTCTATCATGGCCTAATTTCACAGTAGCTTGTCCTTAGGGTAGTAATCTAAATAAAAATATACTGAATGTGAATCAACCTTGGAGAGAAACATAAAGATTTACATCTTTTCTTTCTTATTTTTCGCTAAACGTCATTCTCTTGTTAAATATCTTATTTATTTATTCATATTATGCAAGTATAATTATGAATTTTTTCACATTTTTTTTGGTCTATAAAATACAACCATGGGGGTTGCTCCCATTCTATAACTTTCAAGAAAAAAAAATTCTGTAAGATTTGGGAGCTTTAGTTTTTTCCCTTACAGACTTGGTCCCATGTATACCACAAAATTATACTCATAACTTCATAACGCAAGAATAAAAAAGTCTGGCATAGTCTTATACTTTTTATACCCTACTATATCCAACCAATATTAAATGAAACTTGGCATTGTTTTGAGCATTTTCCTCCTATCTGAGTATAGTCATACCAACTTTTTACACTCAAATTCTTAACTATCTTTGATAATACATTTACTTGGGGCCATAGAAGGATATATCTAGACTCTCCTTAATGAATTCAACTAGAAATCTTATCCCTTCTAAATCAACCAATCCTAGAATCTTCTTGAGAAATTTTACGCCTTTTAAAGTTGAATGCATGTGGGCAAGAACAAAGGAGGTCCATTTGAGAACACAAAAGGATACCATTCCACATTATCTCCATGAACTATGAGTTTGCTAAAGTTTGAGGGCATGGGAACCTCATTCCCATATCAATCCACCTCTAGTACCTCGTCTAGGTTGCCCAAAAATTGGTGTTTCACCAAACCAGTAGTAGGCACTTTATATCTTCCTCTATTTCTCCTAGATTGTGTAGAGAAGTCATGAACATTGATGCAATGTTCAAATTTACTTTATATCTACTCGCAATAAATCCTCTTCCAATACCCATTGAATTGTGAAAAGGATGAGACTATGTCTTGTTTTAAAGACACTGCAATCTTTTCCCTATAATAAGTCCTAGAAATGACATTTTTAGTTGGCATGAGGTGAGCCTAATAGGTGTGTCCATAGTGGTTTTCCAACATCTAACCATGAGTCGTGCGAGCTCCAATTTGAATTAATAAATAAGCTTTGTTGAGGGAGATCACACATGACATTGCATTTAATGATTGATGAGAGTTGTGATTTATGAATCACCTCCAAAGATTAAAAAAGTGAGCACTATGCATATTGTTGTCTATTAATTAGTAATCAACTCCATCTCCCTTTCGACAACTAAGTTGGCTAGTGAATCAATGTCCATGTTGGCTTCTTGGTAGACATGGTTTGGGATGTAGTCATCCAACTTCAATAGTTCACATTGCATTGCAAAAATATAGACTTGAGTTTCCACTATTGGAGAGTGTTCAATCCTACATCATTAACAATTAGTGTGGAGTCGCCTTTAATTATTATTTTTTTTCCTTTTTAGGTTTGAGAAAATTTACAATCCAAGTAGAAGTGCTTGGAGCTCAATTTCATTATTAGTGTCGTTCTTGAGACATTTTGATGCTTTGCATCCTATGTTCCTTTTCCAATCATGTATGATGCATCTTGCACCTAAGGGCTGGGATTTCTTTTCAATGCCCCATTAATGTTCAACTTTACCCATCCCTGTTGAGGAGGTTCCCATTTTGCTTTTGCTCTTTTTGAGTGGATTTTATCATACCAACCCCATTAATGGGGGATGAATTATTTCATTTTTATTTTTTTTTGATAAATAAGGGGCCGAAGCCGAGAAGATTGTATTAAAATTAAAAGTATAAGAGTTTACAAGACTTGAAGCCTCAACAGAAGATAAAACAAACAGAATCATGACATAAACTTCTCCTGCTCTTAGTAACTCCACAAATGAGAATTCTTCAAGCCTCAAATTCATTGGAAGTGTGACTAAACTATCTTCAACCTGCAAAATCAACTAAGCAAGCATGGATCCTGAAAAGAAGAAGAGGAGGAACAACACAAATATAGTTAATGTTGAATCACAGCAGGTGACCTGCTCTTGTGATGATGGTGCATCCACCTCATACTCTGCCTCGCCTTTGTCAATTGAAGCCATCATGCATCAGAGAAAGTATCACGATGCTGAGAATAATCAAGTAACATTGTATACAGGGACCTTCCAGCACTCTCTGGCTATCTTTCTGCAACATCCTTCCAGCACATTTTGACTGTCTTTCTGTGGCATCCTTTCAGCACTCCCTGACTGCAAAAGAGTGAAACCAATTCTGCAATGTGGACCTCTTTGCAAATGGTGTTTGTAGAAGCCATTGTTTCCTTCATTGCCTTCTTACTTGACTCTCCACTCTTAGAATCATAAATGTCACTCTCCTCTTCCTCTCAGATGTCCTTAAAAGCCTTATCCACATAAAGCCTTGCTCCTCATGGAGTTATCTGTTTAAGTGTCATCCCATCAGCTCCCATATTTTCCAATGCATCTGCCATTGTATTGCCTTCTCTATAAATATGGTTAATCGTTACATTTTCAAACTTATCCATCAGGTTTATTGTTGAATCTAGTAAAGATTGTAATTTCCAGCTCAACACTTTCTTAGCTCTTATCGCATTTACCACAATAGCCGAATCCCCTTCAATTTCTACCTTTTCCAAGTTCAATTCTATGCAAAGGGGTAGCCCTAATACTAGAGCCTTAAATTTTGCCATGTTGTTTGTATGAATCTCCAATGGTTTTGAATATCTTGCAATAGTTTTTCCCTGCGAAGAGTGAATCACACCACCTGCTCATAATGGACCTGGATTCCCTTTGGACACTCCATCAAAATTCAGTTTGAACCATCCAATATTTGGAGGTCTCCATTTACAATTTGCTTTGTTTTGTTTGTTGACTTGACACCCTTTCCCAATAACTTGAGGAGTTTTTAGACCAAACCAATTCTTGAACATACTGCCATCCCAGCCTGTATAAGATTTTGTTTTTTTGCTTTGGGCATGAATTCTTGAGTTCATTGTTTCCACAATGACAGCTTCAATCTTAATCATAAGCATTTCTATCTCCATGGATTTCCCTTGGAATACTCTCCTATTTCTCTCCTTCCATAGTTCCCATATCAAAATTGAAGGAGAAATGATCCAAAAATTCCACACAAGTTGTCCCTAAAAAGAATTGGCCAAGATTTGAATAGTGTGAATATATCATTTGGCAATGTTGTTATCCAACCAAGTTTAGCACAAAGCCACTGCCAGCATTCAAGGGAAAAGGGGCATGTTAGAAGCAAATGGTTGACATTCTCCTCACTATTGTAACATAGTGAGCATCTTGAAGGGCCTTGATATCCAATTCTTTTAAACCAATCTGCTGTCAAAATTCTACCTTGCAAAGCCGCCCATGTGAAGATGCCAGCCTTTGGCATGCACACTTTATTCTAGCATAATTGAATAGGTAACTGGGTTTTGGTTCTTTCTTGCTGCCCAGATGCTATTTTATAGCCATCCCTCACATTATACCATCCTGATTTTGATCCATTCCAGATAATCTCATCCCCTCCCTGCTTAAACAAAATAAATTTGTCATTTAATACTTGTCTAAGGTTATTAATCTCCACCAATGGAATGTCAAGGTCTTCAAATTGTTTCCACTCCCATTTGCAAGCTTAGTTATTGTCTGAAAAAATAATGTAGTAACTTACATGAATACCCCATTTTTCTGAACAAATTTGGCTAATTTTGTCTGTGTCCATCAAATTACTAATAATAGGGTAACCTCCCCATGAGTCATTCCAAAAGAGTGATTTCTTCCCATCCTTTACATTCCATGATATATGATTAAGACTTATTATTTCACAGACTTATTCATTTTATTTACTAATTATTTCATTTTATTTACATTGTTTAAATTATTTTTATTATTTACATAAGACTTATTCTATTCAATGAAAAATTATTTTATTTAATTTACTTCTAATTATTTTTTATCTGATTTATTTACTTAAAATTTTCTAATATTTTTAAAAAAATAGGACTACTTTAGATGTCTCTTTAAATTAATTATAAATAACTTGTTTCTTATTGACAACTTTTAAAATCAATAATCAGTATTACTAATATAATCTTCAATTCAAAAATAGAATTATTTCACAAATAAAACTAAGTAAAAATGGCCAGATAAAAAATAAAGCTCTCATTCGTTCCCTCATTTTCCAACGTTCCCTCATTTTCCAACGTTCGTTTTATTCAAATTTTAAAATGAGCAACGGTAGTAAAGAAAAAGCAATGTGAAAGAAAATGTCTGTTGAGCAGAGAAAATGTCTGTACATGTAATCATCGGTGGGTTTTTCCATTGACAGCAATTACATTGAATGCAGTGTCTCTCAAGCTATAAGGTTGTCGTTACTAGTAATTACAAGAAAACATCGCAAATTTACAGATAAGGCAGCTAGGCTATGGCAAAATCCGGCTCCTTTACTGTCAATTCCCTCCAACATTTAGGTTTCAAGGGATATGGAACAGTCGCAAAATATTATCTAAGACCAGGATTAAAAGGCCATGTAAGACAATGCAGACGGTCTATCCTCGCTGGCATCGTTGCTATTTCCTCTGTTTCCTCTTCTGGTAAGCATAAGAATAGGATTCATGATTAATTATAACTAATGAACGGTGTTATATAATGGTTTGATGAATTTATGTGGGTTTTGGTCTTCACAGTAATTGACACACGAATTGCTGCTGCCAAGTGTAGAGGAAGGTTGGACCTCAGTGAATTTGGTGAGTATATCAAAACCTTGGCTCTTGAATTAATGATGATTATGATCTGGTGCAGACGGACAATTCCTCAGTGTATTGTTAAGGCCGAATTCTTTTCAGACCCTCTTGGTTTATGCATGGACTGAGATCCGAGTGCTTACTCCTGTGGAGATCCATGGGTGGTTCTACTTTGACCTATGGAGACATCATTTTTTGGCACTGTGTTTCTTGTTGGAGATTGCCTCTGGACGTAGACATTGCTAGTTTTTCGAGGCCTATCTACTCTTCCTGTCTATTAAATTTCTCTCTTCATATACTCCTAGGCACTGCTCCTCACCTTCCAGGTAAAGAGTTGTTTAGTCGTTCTGTTATGGTGGAGATTACTGTCAATACATCTAGGTTACTTGGACCTCCCCTTTGAATTCTCTCAGCCTCACACTAACTTTCTATGTTGAGCATTTCTTACAAGATGTTAATGAGGCCATTGAACTGCCCACCTGTCTCCAGCATCATTGGTTTTATGGTTTGAAGACTCCCCGTGGCTAGTTGCGGGTGCACTCCCATTAACTTTGTGTTGAGACAGAGCATTATATTTTATTTTTATAGAGTGAAGATTTTGCTGCCTTTGTTCTCTTAAGGAGGTGGAGTTTGAGGAGCATTTTATTTCTATTTGTCTAGTCTACAACAAAATTTGTGGGAGGTATTATTGGTTTATACCTATGTTGCCGGGTTTGCCTATCTTGACTCTCTTTCTGTTGGCTTAGAAAAATAAAATGTAAAAAGAAGAAAAGAGGGAATGGGCCAGCTCTCAAGTCCCCCATGCCCCCAGTAAATTTCAAAAACCTCCTTGTAACACCCAGCCTTTTGCAATTCACAATTATCCCAATCAATTTACATTTTGCGCTTGCAATTGTTGATAATTTCAAAATTTTATATCTATAATCTTCCTTACATACTAGTTGGACATTATGTCATTTTGTAGTGTTGGGGCCTTTTTTTCCTAATAAAAGCAATGAAATTTTCATTTTATTTATGTTATACTTGAATTTTGAACTTGATGCATTATTGAATGTCTAGACTTGAATCTTGATGTCATGTGGATTTAACTTGTCAAAATCCATTTTTTCATACATATAATTCGATACTGCCTTTTCCTGCTCTCCCAAAAAACTGTTATGAGAATAATGTCTCTGAAATGTGTCCTTCCATCCCTATCCCAGAAATGTCTCTGAAATCTTTTAACAGAAAAATGTATATAATAGGATAATTTCCCGATACCATGCCATTGAGTAATGGAAAAACCTAATGCAACTTTTGTAGTAGTTAATGGGCATCAGTCAGACAGAATCCAGACATACTTCTATTTTCAGTCAATTTTGTATGGTATGCTTAAGCTTATATTTAGCTTGAAGGAAAAATAAATTGGAAGTTGTTATTGTATTAAATTGGATGTATCCTCAGATTTATTCTCATGCTGATGGGGACAAAACGTCCCTTCCCTAATCCCCAATTTTAACTTTTTTGGGGAATGCCTCAGGATCTCTATCCAAAGTGGGATGTTTCCAGGGATGTCGTCCTTCTAAAGGGACTTTGTAGAGATGGCCTGCTACCCCCCAATGTTACTGTGACACCCTCAATCTTGTGAAACTAATCCTTCAAAAATACAAAAAAAAAATACTATTTCATGCTCAAAAACCAAAGCTTGATTTTTTTTGTGTTTTCATCAATTCTTATTTGCATTGTTACAATTTTACCTTTGCAAGCAAGTAAGAAAAATGATATGGGCCGGAGGTCCGAGTGTTATGCTATAATTTTAGACTACAAAAAAAAAAGTCTGTTTTGTGTTGTTTCAAATAAAAAACCACATTTTCTTCTAAGTTTTTTTGGAATTAATTGAATTTTATTTATATTTTTGGTTTTCTGAGTCAATCTCTATTCAGATAATGCTGCTATGATATCAACCATTTTGATTTATCATTAACATATCTAATTTGATAATTGGTATTGAATTATTAACCTATCTAATTTGATAATTGGTATTGAATTATCAATTATCAGCTTGTTCTCAATTCTGTATTCAATTTTGTACATTTTGGGCAGGCTATGTTCTATGTATCTGAAAACTCAGAGAAACATTGGATTAAGTCACTATAAACTTAACTTTTTATATATTTATCCTTCAAAGGTTTTCATTAACATAGATCTCAAAGACACTTAGATATATCAGTAGTAGAATCCGACCAAAGCCCTGCTAGGGTTTGTGGCCAACCACATGCTTGAGTGATGAACTCAGCACTAAGAGGCAGCAACCACATGAGGGCGGCAACTGCATCGGGGTGCCAACCACACATTGAAAGGAAATGACCACATGTTGTTTGATGTCCCTAAATTGAGGAATCTTTTTTTGTTCCCGCTCTCACTCATGCATCTCCCTGTCCCAGAAACTTATTATTAAGTCACTGTTATGAATTTTTTACATGATACTTTAAATGTTTTATAAGATTTACATTTGAATAGATTTTCATTGGATTCCTTTGCTTTGGTATACCATAAAAGGTAATGTAATTACATGTATCAATGCCTTTTTTCAATTTTTGTTGGTTTTCAGGTATGTAGATGTGATTCTTCAGCTCATTGACAAAGCTGGTGATTTCATAAGTGACGACATATGGTACAGAGTGGTTCAGTTTGTGACAAACAATGAAGACTTGCAGGTCTATCAGATATAGCATATAATCAGTGTTTAGATATTGAATTATATATGTCTACATGAAATGCTCTTTTGGATTTTGAAATGCTTACGAAAGTTCTCCGTATAGCCATATGTTGCACCTTGACAAACCTGCTGTGCATGAGACAATGGTGAAGGTGAGAAATTTATTAAGATTCTTTTGTCTTGTTCATAACTGACTAGTAACATCTTCATTGAAGAAATGATTGGCTGCATTTCTTTATTAAAAAGATTAATTATCTGTTAGCAACTTAACAGACATGATTAATTATTAAAATAATAAAAATAGCATTTCCCCTCTGCTTTTATGAATAATTCAGCATTTTTTAGTTTCTAGAAATTTTCCCAATTAAATCCTGAGTAATTGGATTCCATTTATAATTTTCGATTTGCCAAGTCGACCCTAATTCTGAGTAATGCTACTATGATCAAAATAGATTTGCAAGCTCAAGATTCTTTTTAATTTATTCTATGCATTATTTTAGTTTATTTTACAAATTTATGTAATTTTGTAATATGCTGCATCTTTACCAAGTGTAGATAGTCTGACTCAAAATTTAAGCTTGTTGAGTCTGAGTTTGTGAACCATGGTTGCAATTTTGCAACAACATAAGTAAATGATAGTTGAAGGAAAAGGAAAGACAAAAGTTTCAAAATAGATACCATGGGCAATACTGTATATCAGAACATATGGAGGATCTACAATGTTTTGTATATGTACTTTCTGAAGAAGGTAGTAGTGCAGATAGTTCTGTAGACAAAAACACTTGCCAAGGCTAAGGAAGGCAAGTTGGTTTTGGAATCTTCACACTCTGGTTTCTAAAATGAATCTGAGACAAAGTGACAGTGATTATGTCATTTGGTTTCTCTAGGTATTCTCAGTGTATGTATCTTCACTAACAAGCTTATTCACTAGGAATAGCACTGTGCAAATGTATCTGGTGGTTATATGGAGATTGTCTTTGGTCTCATTTAGTGAAGGTATCTCTTAGAAAATGCAAATGCGAGCATGGAGAAAGTATATCAGGGTAAGGTTTATGATCACATCAGACCCTTTTACTGAAGACTGGCCGCATGTATAAAAGATAGCCAAATGAATGATTTCTGCTGAGGGAAAATATGGGATAAAAAGTTAAAACAAAACTGATAGGACGACAGTGATAGTCAAATTGAGCACAGATTCCTTGACTGTGGAGCTAAGTTGCACGGATACAGTGTTTGGTATGGATATAAGTAATTATTGATTTTAAAAACTCTGGGATACATATTCAGCTAGGATATGCAACATTATGTGTTTTTATATTTGAAAACATAATAGGGCCTATTTATATTAGGCATTTAATTTTTATGTGTTTGTTTCCCCAGTGCCTTATTTATCTGTATTTCTCTATGGATGCAGAATATAGAAGATATGTCCTCATATGCTTTTATTCTAGGGACCCTGTTTTTTCATATGTGTTTTTCATATAGAATTTAGAAGGTCCTCCTGCTCCAGTTGTCTCGACCCCTTCAATACAGGTAAATATGTTGGAAATTTTGTACATTGATAAACATGGATGTAGATGATGTAGCCTCCCTTTGCTTGGACTTTTAGGTTTGAACTTGTATGTAATTTCTAGGCTTTTACCATCTTTTTTGATGCCTTTGTTGTTTTACTCATTTATTTATGATCTGGTCACCTTTTCAGCCTTTTCTTTCCTATCTTGGCCTGCAATGTGTGACAAATTTATTTTTGATTTTGTACATTGCTATATATATTTTAGCAGTTTTATCTTTTATATTTTCCCATGATTACTTGTAAGTTGTAACTGCATATTGTGACATTGACTGTGCTTACACCATTGTACAAAACATTCAAATTCCTTCATATGGATCTATGGAACTGGTATGCTGATTATCTTTCTTATGTACACTTTCAAACATTAAGTTTGTTCTTAAAGCTTGAAAATGTGAATAATGCAATCAATTGAGAATGTTGCTAGCTCTTTCAAGCATTGTGCCTTAGAGATAGTGGAGTTCTCTATGAAGATCCTTTTATTCAGGTATGTCTTTTGATACTTGCTCCTCTGTTTTTATTCAAGTATGTCTTTTGATACTTGCTCCTATGGATTCTTCCAATGTCCTTATCCTGCAAAACACAGATTCAATATCCATTTTTTCATCCTCGTCTCTTGTGGGAAGGAGATGTGCCCCCACTCTTTGAGAAAAGTTTTCTAAGGGAAATTAATTTAAAATGTAGAAAACATTCAAATTCCTTCATATGGATCTATGGAACTGGTATGCTGATTATCTTTCTTATGTACACTTTCAAACATTAAGTTTGTTCTTAAAGCTTGAAAATGTGAATAATGCAGTCAATTGGGAATGTTGCTAGCTCTTTCAAGCATTGTGCCTTAGAGATAGTGGAGTTCTCTATGAAGATCCTTTTATTCAGGTATGTCTTTTGATACTTGCTCCTCTATTTTTATTCAAGTATGTCTTTTGATACTTGCTCCTATGGATTCTTCCAATGTCCTTATCCTGCAAAACACAGATTCAATATGTAAGTGGCAAAGATAAATCTTTATGCTATTGATAGAAAACACACAAGACATAAACTAAAATCAATATTTTTATTCAGGCTTGTAGTAACCTTTCTTTCAATTGTTTATTTTCATCTTCTAGTTGTTTGTGGCGAGTAGCATTAATTTGAAAACTCCCACCATCAGGATTATTTTCATGTATAGAGCTTGAACCAAATTCACAACTCACATTATGACTGTGTAAATTTATGCTTGATCCAAGTTTAGCAAATGCATTTGCATTTGTGGAGCTTGAGTCAATTCCATCAATTGCAATCCTCGTCGAAACCTAGATAAAAGAATTAAATGATTATAGAAGATTTCCTTCAATAGTTATTTTTAAAAAAAGATCAAATGTTTCTCAAAGATTCCATGGTTTTAGCATGCGGGGACACATTTCTAGAGCAACAAGAAAATCCAACATTTTGGGGATAGCAAGTCATGGTATATATAATATATTTATAGCTATTCAATTGTCTAACTATATTAATAAACATCATTAAACATTCTAAATATGGTTGAAATTCAAATAAATAGTAACATCTATAACATCAAACAACAAACATTGAACATTGAAAACTAAAATCCAAAATTAAATGAAATTCAGAAATATGACTCTGAAATTTGTACATATGAATATCTAATTTTCTTATATGATATAATTAATGGTCATGAAAATAAATATGCAAAACATATGATATTAATGGTGACGACTAGGGAATTTGAAGTGGAGTATTTGAGGTTATAGAGTTTTTTATGTCTAAAGGTACTTTCCCACTTCTTGGTTCTACTGGATTATTAAGAACATATAGTCCACAAACAAAAAGTTTGGCACAAATATCACACCTTAACTTTATTTCTAATCTGATTTGGTATCACATATTGATCAAATTTTGCTATCCCAACAATCACTTTCCCTACATTAATTATTGTAAATAAGATTTCAAGTTCTCCCAAACATTGGTGCGAGCAACTAGGATGATGCCATTTTCAGGGATAAAATGCCAAAAATTGTTAGTAAAATTGAAGGGTATGCCTATATTATGAGATGCCACAAATACTCTTAGGAGGCTTGCATTATTCTTTGCATAATACTTTTGATGTGAACTGTGAGCATAGTTAAATGACACAATATTCTACAGTGATGGGCGCCCTTGACCATGCAAGATGGTTGCTATTTTGGATAATTCATATAAAGGTATAAATTTACAAACTAGCAACTTTTAGTTGAAATAGAATCTAGAGCAACAATAAGATTAAGGTATAGATTTACTTTTTCCTAAAAATACAAAGGTTATGAGATGTGCTAGGTATAGATTTACAAATAAGCAAATTTTAGTTGAAATAGATTCTAGAGCAGTGGTAAGACTAAGGTATAGATTTACTCACTGCTTTTAGACTCCAAATTGGCAGAATGTATGACTAAGGTAAGGCAGGTTGGGCATTGAGTTGGGTTGAGTTGCGGGGATACCCTTGAGTCAACAAAGAGAAGAGACAAAACTCCATAATTTTTTATTAACTTTGCAAGGGGTTTAGAATATTTCAATTAATTGAAGGATGATTTACAAAAATATTTCTAGGGGGACTAGTCTTGCCCCAGTATGACACTCCTTCTTGGCCCCAACTTGTCAAAATGTAAGACCAAGGAAAGGCAGGTTGGGCATTGGGCTGGATTGTAGGGACACCCTTGAATTAAAAAAAATAGATAAAAACAAGTTCATACCTTTTATTGTCTTCGACTGTTGCATACATCCCCAAGGGATTATTTTTGCCTCCAGCATGACACCCCTTCCTGACCCCAACTTGGAAAAATGTAAGACCAAGGTAAGGTGGGTTGGGCATTGGGCTAGGTCGTAGGGATACCCCTGAGTTAATAAAACCTAGATAAAGAAAAGCTCATACATTTTTATCGTCTTCAACTGTTGCATACATCCTTAGGGGATTAGTTTCACCCTAGCATGACACTCATTCCCAACCCCAACTTGGAAAAATGTAAGACCAAGGTAAGGTAGGTTGGGTGTTGGGTTGGGTTGTAAGAACACCCCTTAGTCAATAAAAGTTCATACATTTTTATCATCTTCGACTATTGCATACATTCTGAAAGGGATTAGTCTCGCCCCAACATGACACCCCTTCCCAACCCCAACTTGGCAAAATGTAAGACCAAGGTAAGGCGGGTTGGGCATTGGGTTGGGTTGTAGGGACACCCCTGAGTTAATAAAAAATGGATAAAGAGAAGTTCATACATTTTCATCATTTGACTGTTGCATACATCCTGAGGGGATCAGTCTCACCCTAGCGTGACACCCCTCCTGACCCCAGCTTGGAAAAATGTAAGACCAAGGGAAGGTGGGTTGGGCATTGGTTTGGGTTGTAGGGATTCGCCCAAGTCAACAAAAAATAGATAAAGGGAAGTTCATACCCCTTTATCGTCTTCAACTGTTGCATACATCCCTAGGGGATTAGTCTCACCCTAGCGTGACACCCCTTCCTGACCCCAACTTGGCAAAATGTAAGACCAAGGTAAGACAAGTTGGGTGTTGGGCCAGGTCGTAGCAATACCTCTGAGACTATAAAAAATAGATAAAGTGAGGTTCATAACTTTTTTATCGTCTTCAATTGTTGCATACATCTCTAGGGGATTAGTCTCGCCCCAACATGACACCCATTCTCGACTCCAACTTGGCAAAATATAAGACCAAGATAAGGCATTGGACTGGGTCGTAGGGACACTCTAAGTCAATAAAAAATAGATAAAGTGAATTTCATACATCTTTTATCGTTTTTGATTATTTCATACATCCCTAGGGGATTAGTCTCACCCCAGCGTGATGCCCCTTCCTGACCCCAACTTGGAAAAATGTAAGACTAAAGTAAGACAGGTTGACTGTTGGGCTGGGTCATAGGGACACGCCTGAGTTAATAAAAAATAGATAAAGAGAAGTTCATATCTTTTTATCATCTTTGAATGTTCCATGCATCCTTAGGGGATTAGTCTAACCCCAACGTGACACTCTTTTCTGACGCCAACTTGGCAAAATGTAATACCAAGGTAGGGCAAGTTAGGCATTGGGTCGGGTCGTAGGGACACCCCTAAGTCAATAAAAAATAGATAAAGAGAAGTTAATAGCTTTTTATCGTCTTTGACTATTCCATACATCCCCAAGGGATCAGTCTCACCCCAGCATGACAACACTTCCCTACCCCAACTTGGCAAAATGTAAGACCAAGGTAAGGTGGGTTGGGCATTAGGCTGGGTCGTAGGGACTCCCCTGAGTCAATAAAAAATAGATAAAGAGAAGCTAATACTTTTTTATCGTCTTCAACTGTTCCATACATCCCTAGGGGATTAGTCTCACTCTAGTGTGACACTCATTGACCCCAAGTTAGAAAAATGTAAGACCAAGGTAAGGTGGGTTGTGCATTGGACTAGGTCATAGGGACACCCTTGAGTCAATAAAAAATAGATAAAGTGAAAATCATACTTTTTAATCGTCTTCGACTGTTGCATACATCCCCATGGGATTAGTCTCGCCCTAGCATGACACCCCTTCCCAACCCCAAATTAGCAAAATGTAAGACCAAGGTAAGGCGGGTTGGATGTTGGGCTAGGACGTAGGGACACCTCTGAAATAATAAAAAATAGATAAATTGAAGTTCATAATTTTTTTATTGTCTTCAATTGTTGCATACATCCCTAGGGGATTAGTTTCGCCCCAACTTGGAAAAATGTAAGACCAAGGTAAGATAGGTTGGGCACTAGGTTGGGTCGTAGGGACACCCCTAAGTCAATAAAAAATAAATAAAGTGAATTTCATACCTTTTTTATCGTCTTCGACTGTTGCATACATCTCTAGGGATTAGTCTCACCCCAGCGTGATACCTCTTCCTGACCCCAACTTGGCAAAATGTAAGACTAAGGTAAGGTAGGATGAGCATTGGGTTGGGTCGTAGGGACAACCCTACGTCAATAAAAAATAGATAAAAAGAACCTTTTTATCATCTTCAAATGTTGCATGCATCCCTACAAGATTAGTCTCCCCCCAATGTGACACTTTTTCCCGATGCCAACTTGACAAAATGTACTACCAAAGTAAGATAGGTTGGGCTCTAGGTTGGGTCGTAGAGACACTCCAGAGTCAATAAAAAAAGATAAAGAGAAGTTCATACCTTTTTATCATCTTTAACTGTTGCATACATCCCTAGGGGATTAGTCTCACCCCAACGTGACACCCCTTCCCAACCCCAACTTGGCAAAATGTAAGACTAAGGTAAGGTGGGTTGGGTGCTGGGTTGGGTCGTAGGGACTCCCTTGAGTCGATAAAAAATAGATAAAGTGAAGCTCATACCTTTTTATCATTTTCAATTGTTGCATACATCCCTAGGAGATTAGTCTCGCCCTAACATGACACTCCTCGACCCCAACTTGGAAAAATATAAGACCAAGGTAAGATGGGTTGTGAATTAGGCTGGGTCATAGGGACACCTTTGAGTTGATAAAAAATAGATAAAATGAAGTTCATACCTTTTAAGCATCTTCGACTGTTGCATACATCCTCATGGGATTAGTTTCCCTCCAACGTGACACCCCTTCCCAACCTCAACTTGGCAAAATGTAAGACCAAGGTAAGGTGGGTTGGGTGTTGGGTTGGGTCATAGGGACACCTCTAAGACAATTAAAAATAGATAAAGTGATGTTCACAATGTTTTTATCATCTTCAATTCTTGCATACATCCCTAGGGGATTAGTTTCACCCCAACATGACACCCATTCTCAACCCAAACATGGAAAAATGTAAGACCAAGGTAAAGCGGGTGGGCATTGGCTAGGTTGTAGGGACACCTTGAGTCAATAAAAAATAGATAAAGTGAATTTCATACCTTTTTAATCATCTTCGAATATTGCATACATCCCCAGGGGATTAGTCTCACCCCAATGTGACACCCCTTCCTAACCCCAACTTGACAAAATGTAAGATCAAGGTAAGACATGTTGAGCGTTGGGCTGGGTCGTAGGGACAGCCCCGAGTCATTTAAAATTAGATGAAGTGAAATTCATAACTTTTTTATTGTCTTCAATTGTTGCATGTAGAGGATTATTTTCACCCCAGCGTGAAACCCCTTTCCGATCCCAACTTGGCAAAATCTAAGACCAAGGTAAGACCGGTTGGGTGTTGGGTTGGGTCGTAGGGACACCCCCGAGACAATAAAAAATAGATAAAGTGAAGTTCATACATTTTTTTATCATCTTCGACTATTGCATACATTCCTAGGGGATTAGTCTTGCCACAACGTGAAACCCCTTCCCGACCCCAACTTGGCAAAATGTAAGACCAAGGTAAGATGAGTTGGGTGTTGAGTTGGATCGTAGGGACACCCCCGAAACAATAAAAAATAGATAAAGTGAAGTTCATACATTTTTTTATCATCTTCGACTATTGCATACCCTAGGGGATTAGTCTCGCCTCAACGTGACACCCTTTCTCAACCCCAACTTGGCAAAATGTAAGACCCATGTAAGGCGGGTTGGGCGTTGGGTTGGGTTGATACACTTAAGTTAATAAAAAATAGAGAAATAGAAGTTCATACATTTTATCATCTTTGAATGTTGCATTCATCCCCAACTTGGAAAAATGTAAGACCAAGGTAAGGTAAGGCGGGTTAGGCATTAGGCGTTGGGTTGGGTTGTAAGAATACCCCTGAGTCAATAAAAAGAAGAAGAAAGAGTTCATACATTTTTATCATCATTGAAAGGGGTTTGGATTGGAATATTTTGTTTAATTGGAGGCCAATTTGTAAAAAATCATAATGTGATTTTAGTGCACCTATTGATTGACACACAAATAATGCATTCGTATTAAGTAACATATCATACTATTATGACCCAATTCACCCCTTCTCAATCCCAACTTGACAATTTAAACACAAAACAAACTATTTTTTATTCGTGTTGAAAAAGGTAGAGACAGGAGTTCAATCAAAAGATATAACTCTTGGCCGAGCAAATAACAATATAGAACATCTTCAATATTTTTCAAAGTTGACCTGATTTCATTTATGTTGCTCACTAATGTATCTCTTTTTCTTGGTTGCTAGAAATATATTATGGTACGTAGCAGAACTAGAGTTCGTTTGATTTCTAGAAATTAATGTTTTTTCTCATCGGGATGATTATAAAAGTATATATAACAAGTTGCCACTTTATTAAGACTATCACATGAATCAAAAAACTTAGATCGCGACAACAAATTTATAGGGTTCACAACTAAATATTGGTGCAAGAGGGTTTAGAATTTCATATTTTTTTATATGTTTAAATAATCAAATAATTTATCATCATAGTGAAATACCCATACAAATTACACTTTATCCTTATTATATGATTACTAGCATTTTCTATCTAAGATTGTAAGTAAGTTCAAGTGCATGCTCATTCACAACTAATTATCAGTCAACAATATGAGATGTATAAAATTAAAGATTCAACAGAGTTAAAAATTAGTCATGTATTAATCATCCATTCAGAGTATGTTTCATATGAGAAGCCTATAGTACATATATTCTTGAAAACTTGCAGGTTGAACATAAAAATGCCTTCCTCTCAAAATGAGTTGAAGGCAAACACTGCACAATATCTTGATATTGCATATTTTTTTAATTTGGGATGAGAAAAAGAAAGGGGGAAAAGTTTTGGTCAATCATGTAAGCAATATAGTGAGGAATTGATGACACAAACTGTTAAAGTTTTTATCATGTCAAAACCTCAAATCTATCTAATCATTTATACATTTATGCTTGGGATTCTTATCTAGCCTCTCTTAATTGTTTTCCTTCTTCCTCTTGTGGGTTTCATAACCTTGATTGGTTTGCATGGTTTGTTATAATAAATGTTAAAACCATGGGAAAAACACCTCGATAGTACCATATTTTGGTTGCAAGTTTAGTTTCTTATATTGATCACAAGATGGTTGTTTTTGAATGTCGTGCTCTTATAATCTAGTTAAGAAACAATCAAAGTTGTGTTAGGAATGTAAAATAATAATAAAAAATAGCTTGCACAAATAGTCGTATTGTGGTTATCATTTGGATCAATCTTAACGATTTTACTTGACCAAGGATATTTCGTGTTTCTCAACTTATATCATATTGAGTATAGAGTAATTTAGTTGAGGATTTTGGTTAACATAATTTAAAGATATGTATTAGTAAATTGTTGATATATAGTTGATTGTCTTGATACTGGCATTATTAGATGTTAATAGATATTAATATTTCATGACTTAGTCGACTTTTATTAGCCTTACAATGATTTCCATCAATTAAGTATTCATAATTGTGCATGAATATCAAATTGTTGTTCGTTATCTCAAATGTTATATTTTGTAATTGGTCTTAACTATATCTAGACGTAGTAGTACATAGTTTAATAGATACAACAATGATATCATATTTAGATGAAATTGTAATATTTAAGTAAATGTTTGAATTATTAATTCTTAAGGCAAGGTAACCTAATAAGGTCATTTTAATGTTAGTTATTAACATCGGTGATCGTGTGATATCCATTTTTATGATCTTGGGTTATTATGTTGTTGATAAAGAGTCTTTTCCCACTCTATGCTTATATTTTTGAATATCTAATAAAGCTATCAATTTGGTACTCAATTAGATTAAAACAAATATTCATGGTATTGATTATAAATTTATATTTGAACATTTAATTATTAACCTGGATATTAGAAGTCTTTGGTATCTTAGATATCATGTTAACTATTATAACCACTCTTAGCATTTATGCTTGGATTTCCATTACTATTTTCATACTATAATTAATGTCATTACAATCTCTGTCATCCTTTTTGTTAGTCCATGAACTGTTTGATGTCATTCTTGGTCACATATTATCATCAAGATAATATAGATTCCCCAACATCAATTAAGTTTTGCAATTTAATAATCAATTTTAAATCATCCTATATATGTACTTGATAGTAACCTTTATTTTGAAATTTTGTTTATCTTGTTATAATGTGGATTAGTGTGAGTGGATTATGATTAAAATTAATGTCAAGACTATATTTGAATCCAATGGTCATACTTTATTATTCGTCAACCAAGTATGTAATGGTTAAAGTTTAAGTAGTAAAACTATGAAGCCTTTGCACATTACATAGGCAAGGCCATCAAGTTTAGCCCCTAAGGCACTAGTTTGGCCCTTAGGTCCCTTTCTTCTAAGATTTATTTTGGAATTACCATTTCCTCTTGATTTTGAACATAATTTTTCATTCCATAGAGATCCAATTGTAAACTACCACCTGATTTATCTAGTTAAACAAACGATATGACTTATTTAATGATCATGTACCTAATTATCCGTTGGTCTTATGTTGTGCATCTAGTTGTGTAGAAACTTTACAGTTATAGGTATTGGGAGCAAAAAAATTACTACATGATAGAATGCAAGGGAAACTTGAGTAAGTAGGAGGTATGTCATGTTAATTGAAAGTAGTCATTATTATTTTAAAAATTGTTTCATTGCTATCATGACTTTTAACCCAACTATTCCATCAATTGTCTTCTTAAATTAATGTATTATGTTTAAAAAATATATTTGCAAATTAATAAAGTTGGTTTAAATTAGTAGGTTGTGTTGTGTTCATTTAGTGTCTTAAAAGTGAGCAAGGCAATTTCAGTCATATTTATTTATCTGGGAGTGTTGGTGTCATGCCCACTTTTAAAATTATAAATGATTATTTTTTAATTAACAACACTTCCTACTTGCTTAAGTTTCTTTTGCATTTCATTGAATCATAATTTCCTTGCTTCTAATACTTATACCTACAAGGTGTCTACATGACTAGATGCACACATAAGATCAATGGATGATTAGTTGCATGGTCATCAAAATAAGCCAAATAGTTAATTTAACTAAATAATCATATGGTAGTTTATGATTGGATTTACAATAAGGGATAAAGTATGCATATCATCAAAAGAGGTTGGTGAATTCAAAAAAACTTTAGAAAGATAGGATCTAAGGCCCAAACCTATACTTCAGGGGCTCATCTCTATTGGCTTTGTATACATACATGTAGAGGCTTCGTAGTTTGACAACTTGAACTTGAACTGTCACATGCTTGGTTGACCTTGATAATAGGGTATAACCACTAGGTTCAAATGATGTTTTGACAACAATTTCAATCATAATCCACTAATACTAATTCACACTATATTATTACCAATAGGCTATAATTTACAAGACTTAATTGATGTTGGGGAATTTATATTACCATGATGATAATAACTTGACAAAAAATGATATCTTACAAATATCCGAAAAAAATGGAGTCAATTATATTTATCATTACATAGAGGATAAAAGCATATTGCAAGATGATAAGGCAGATCAAAGTTTTAGCCCATTTCACTTTCTTGTTTTGATAGGTTTAGAAATATTGGAATTTCATTTTTTGATAAAATTGTAATAAAGACAAAGAAATTATATTTTATTATAATTCAAATTTAGAAATACAACCTATTCAAATATAATCCAAACACAATATTATTCAAAATAGGTTATAACATTCAAAGATAAAACACAATATTATTCAAAATAGGCTATAATTTATAAGAGTTAATTGATGTTGGAGAATTTATATTATCATGATAATGATAATTTGATAGAGAATGATATCTTACAAATATCAAAAAAGAAATGGAGTCAATTATATTTATCGTTACATAGAGGATAGAAGCATATTCTAAGATGATAAGGCAAATCAAAGTTTTAGCCCATTTCACCTTGTTTTAACATATGGGAATTTCACCTGTTGATAAAATTGTAATAAAGATAAAGGCGTTATATTTCATTATAATTCAAATTTAGAAATATAATCCAAATTACAACCCTATGGTATATTTTTATCATTTGAACTATAATCTAAAATTGACATTCAAAGCATAATTGACATGAATCAATCTAAACACGATTCTATATAAGTGATACAAATAAACAAGAAACCAACATTAATTGTATGATGAATTGAAAATTTTGACTTATGACCACATCACATATCTAATTATAAAAGTTTAGATTTGTGGACATAACTATTAGAAATTGAGGAAATTTAAGAGATAAGAGATAACAAGCACAATGAACAATATGCAATATTGTATTTAGTTGACCTAGAAATGTAATGAGTGTAAAGCCTTTCTTATATAAGCAAGGATGATGCAATCCCACCTATGATGTGAATTGATAAGTTCCCTATGAAGTTATAAAAAATGTAGGCAAGTGTCTTATAGGTGTCAACATTAGAAATATTTAGAGTCTGCAAACTAACAACCTGTATGACCAAGTCATCAATCTTGTGTGCCAAGTGTTGAGTGACCTTTGAGGTGAGATGGAAAGTATTTCAACCTCAAAAGGTGTGTGCATGAGGTTAAACAAATAACTTGGTAACCTCTAGAGGTCTAAAAGTTTCAATATGAAGGGGATAAAATGTCGATGACATTGTTTACGATTCGTCTCTCTTACAAAGACTTCATCGGGCTTTGGGATTTAACCTTGATTTACTATGGTAACCTCTTCAGAGGTAATCTGTAATTATAGATCATTATGTCTTTGATTTTATAGATGGAATTACTTCCAATACATAGTTGTCGGCACCTAAAATTGTCCATGCATTTTCATATAGATCCACACTTGCATATTTTTTCTATTTTCTATTAATTAATTATTTCCCTTTCATAGGTCCCATTTTCTTCTAACAATTGAATAATCTTATTATTTAATTGTTTTCACCTTTCCTCTCCCATAATTAAATAATTTTCACTATTATTTAATTACCTAAAACTCCTCTCTCCTAAATTATTTAATTTATTTATTTTTTCCATTTTCTTAAATAACTTTATTTAATTTTAGCTCCTTGATGCATGTCTTTTCTCTCTCATTAATCCACCGTTTAATCTCCACCCTTGATTTCTTTCAAGAAAAGCATATAAATAAATCCCTCATCTAAGCCATTTAGAGAACACATCTCATTATCGATCACCTACATACTACAATTTTCATTCTAACACTCTTATCTATAACATCTCTACCATTTTCTATCTAGACCTCAAGCACAATTCATCTATCATATCAAGATTCACACCATATCATATCATGATCAAGATTAAGATCAAGGCAATATCAAAAGTTTGCAATCAAAGTCTGAGGGTAATAACCATGTCAAGAATTCATGTTCAAGGCAACCTTGTTTCATTTTATGTATGCATTATCTTCTAGCTCTTAGACAAAATTAAGGTTTGATGTTGAATGCAAATTAAACATAATGCTTCCTTTGACATCTATTTTCTACATCATACATTTTGTTGAATCCGACATGAACCCCCTAACTATATTTTGGCTCAAGATTTTGAGAAATTCTAAGAAATTTTGGAGTTGGACCCACTTCACTTGATCTAGTTTACTTTTTGCAGGTTTTGTTAGCTTTTTGTTGTAGGTTTTGCATCAGTTTTGGGAAAAACCTTAGTTTTCAAAAATTTCATCATATTTTTCAAATGACCATGAATTTTTTTATGATATTTTTGTTGAAATTTATAGATCTAAAGAAGCTACAAAAGAAAAATTAAGGTTGTATCATTATTTTTGGTGATTTATGATGATTTTATGATTTTTCATAAATCTTCATTTTTGGATGCAAATCAACAAATTGTTTGAAATTTTTTACATCATTCGAAAGCTCTTAAAATTTTAGTTGGGGGTTTGTTCTTTACAAATTTATTTTTGAGCTAAAAATAGTGATAAAAAAATCAAATCTTTGTTAATTAGGGTTTCTCCATAATTATTTTGTGATCTTTATAAGAGTTTTATTATCATTATCAAATCTTCTTCTTTTTTTAATCTAACACTCTAATATTAGTGATCAATTATCTTGTTAGGGTTTTGCTTTGTTGTTAGTTTTGTTAATGTGTAGAAAAAAAAAATGTTCAAAGGGAAAATTGGATCAAGTGAACATAAATTTGGAGTTAAAGAAAATCCAAGTGCACTCTTTTCAACTCATATCTTTATCTTAAACTTGTTTACATCACATTTCAATTTGGATCTAAGAATAATAGGTGTTTTCTCAAAATCACACTTTTCAGCTCATATCTTTATCTTAATCTTGTTTACATCACATTTCAATTTGGATCTTAAAAAAACAAGTGTCTTCTCAAAATCACACTTTCAATTTAGACTTAAAAATAACAAATATTTGCATTGCTTGGCGATCTTGCTAGTGCTTGGAGGTGTGTATGCTCTTACTTCACGTTTATATATGATATTGGGAATCAAAAAACACTCTTCAACACTCATTTTTACATCACACATTTCAATTTTTACATTGCTTGGGTGATCAAATACATGTGTATCCTCTCTCCTCACATTATAATATGATCTTGAAGATTCAAAATATTATTTGCATCACTTTGGTGTAACCTTTTTAAGAGCCTATTTAAAGAACTGACCAATGTAGGGGCAACCTCAACTCTA
>VDFB02088343.1:0-10440 GCA_007258455.2 Sequoia sempervirens
TGTCTCACTATGTCAATCCCTAATCTCACTCGAACATCTACTTCACCTTCATTTCCTGCCACTCCTAGGGTTGAGATCCAAGACAAGGGTTGTGGAGAATATTACATGAAAACATCTTATTGTGTTATCCATTTGGTTCCTCCTAAGTCATATGGTTTACCTATACCAGATTGGAGACAATCTATGGTCACTATACACATTCCTTCTACAACAACTTTCACTAAATGGGGAGAGTGAAGCAAAGAAGCCGTAAATATAGAAGATGTCACCTCCTGGTTGTATAGGGAAGATAATGAAGAACCTCTCTCACTTGCTCACATTCCTACAAATCTATATGGGAAAGGTTTCACAATCATGTAGAGCAAGGGATATAATGGACAGAGTGGCTTAGGCTTAAATCAAGATGGGAGGATTGAACCAATCTTTGTTTCTCAGTGGTCAAAAGGTTTAGGGCTTGGGTTTCAATCAATTCAGATTGGAATTCCTAGTACCACATCACCCTTAATCGAGGAAGTAAGTGCTTCAGAAGATATTGAGACATCTCACGAACCATATGAACAACACTACTGTGACTCCCCTGACTCAAACGAATATGAGTGGGATTCCCTATCCTCCACCTCTTCCATGAACCTTGACAAGCTATTTGGAGAACTTGACTTAATGTTGAAGTCCTCACCAAATCCATTGAATTCCTGTCCACCAAAGAATATGACAAAAGAGGAATGGTTTAAACATTACTATTGGGAATCACTTGATCCTATCTCTTGGCAACCTGATACATCTGTTTCACATAACCAAACCTTGGCATTGGGCCCACCTCTCAATCCACCTAGATCTAAACCAAAGAGAAAAAAGGACTTAGTACAAGACTTTTGTGACCATATGAACAACTTAGTCCTTACCTTGACTCCATTAAAATTTGACAACTTCGACGATGACATGCCCCTAGTGATCCCGAACTCATTGATTGGGACCAACAAGACACACCCGTCTTAGACATTTTTGAGAATGACGAAGCAATTGCTGAGTTCCTGGGACTAAGAGAAGGCATACCTAGTGGTGATCACAAGGATGGTTTTAGCATTGAATTGGACAACAAAGCATATTTTGGGGAATCTGTTCAACCCTCCAGTCGCAAAAATGAGAAAAAGAATAAAAAAGATAAAAAAGACGAGTCTCTAGGTGAAAACTGAAAGGCAACTCTAGACAATGAAAAATAAAAAATAAAGGATGCATCCGAAGGAAAAAACCTCTCTGAGGCACCTAAGGATGGAGGTTTGAACATTCTCCCCGTAGCATAGGAAAAATCACCCATGTTAGTGGAAGAATCAGTTGAAGTCAACATAGGCACATAAGAGAATCCTCGATTGGTTTATTTTGCAGTGTCATTGACAAAAGAAGAGCAGCCAAAATTCCACAACTTCTTCACACAGAGACATAAATTTTTCCTGGTCATATGCAGACATGCCTGGGCTGGATCCTGAACTTGTTCTACATCACTTGTCCTTACAACCAGGTGTAAAACTAGTGAAACAAAAATTAAGGAAAATGCACCCACAGATTGCTTTACTAGTCAAGGCAGAATGCAAGAAACTGTTAGACATTGGTTTCATTAGATCAATTGACTATGCGGATTGGATTTCCAATCTTGTACCAGTCACTAAACCAATAGGAGGCATTCGCATCTAAAACATAAATAAATTGAACAATCTCGCCCAATATCTACTTAATTCCATGTATAACCTCGATGGCCCTTCTCCATTTTGCTGTTGTAGTATAATTTCCCTCATATTTCTCTTGTGCAAGTATAGCCTGTGATAGTGATTTAGAAAAACATCGAAGATTCAAATAATAGATATGCTTGCAAAAGTCATAAGATTTCGGGAGAGATTGGAATGATGAAAGACAGTTCAATTTATAGAAAATTGATCATTCGAATGACAGGCCAGGATCGAAAGATCGAAAGACGGTTGAGATCAAAAGATTAGACATGCATTCTGATAACTATTAGTAGTGACATGAGTGATAAAAACTAGAAATAGAAATAAAGATTAAATAAATGATTTAATCTTTGAGTTTGGTATTCGAAAACAGAAGAATAGTCTTTGCATGACAAAGATAAAGATGAATTAAAGCAACGCTCTGTTCGAACACACACACAAGATTTAATTAATTAAATAAAGATATTTAATTAATACTCATGTACTGCTTGTAAAATGGGTTGGGGCAGATGGGCTGGGATGATAATTGCAAATGGGTGTGCAAACAGCTTTCGGACATTAGTGAGTTTAGCGGTGAGATTAAATGAATCTGCAGTTCGAGTCAAAGTGAATACTTAGATAACTTACACAATTATCTAAATATAGAGGAATGCGTTAAAATATAATTTATGAATTAAATAATTTATTTAATTCAAAATTTGATATTTGAAGAATACTTAAATAAATAAGATTTATTTAACTAAGTGACGAAGGGATTAAATGAATAATTAAATAAATAAATGATTTATTTAATTATAGTTGACATATGATGAAGGGTAAATTAAATAAGAATTTATTTAATTTGACAAGAAGGATAAGGTTAATTAGTAACATAATTAAATAAAAAGCATTTATTTAATTAATCAAATAGAATAAAGAAAAGTATGAATTAATTAAATAATTAAGATTACTTAATTAATAGATGAATTAAGGTTAAGGAAAATTAATTAAATAAATAGATTTATTTAATTAATAAAGAAATGAAGAACTTTAGAGAATAATTAAATAATTAACATTATTTAATCATGACCATGGAAATACGAATTATGAAGAAATTGAAGTCGCAGGCTTAGACCAGATTTCAGTGTCTACATTTTCCCCTCTTTGATACAATGTCATTCCAGCGTTGTGTCAAAGAAAATCGATAAAAAATGCCCCGGTGTAAAATAGGTGAAGGTATGCCCCCTTAGGAAAATTGACAAATTTTAAAAAAAATTCAAAAAAATCTGGAAATAGTCATGATTAGTCCATTTGATAGCCAGAAATGCAGTGGAGTTGACGAATTTGAAGTTGGAAGTGTTAGGGACGTGTACGGGCCGATTGAAGTTGGAAGTGGACACGGCCAGTTGAAAGGAATACCACCAAAACCCTAGGTATAAATAGAAAATGGGGTAAAAACCCATTCATTTTTACCCACATTGCTCTGAAATTTGAGATTTTTACTTTGCACTCTCAACAAAGATGTCACCTGTTTTGCATACCCACCATCGATCGTATATGATCTAGACCTTCAAGCGGCCGACCGACATGGCCCCCCCGATATGTACTTGGATCTCAACTTTTGAATTTTTTGTTTTCATGCATTTATTTTCATTTTTTGTCATGTGTCATTTTTTCAAAAATGTATGAAAACCAAAAATTCATGAAAACCAATCAACAAGGCTTGCCCTAAGGATGACTTCCTTTGCCTAACATAGACATGATAGTGGACATGACAACAGGGTATAAGATGTTGTCTGTTATGGATGGATTTTCAGGATATAATTAGATCAAAATTGCAATTGAAGACCAACCTAAAACAACTTTCACATGTCCTTGGGGAACGTATTGTTGGAATGTTATGCCCTTCAGACTCAAGAATCCTGGAGCAACCTATCAGCGTACAATGACCACTATTTTTCATGACCTTGTACACACTCTTATGGAGGATTATGTCGATGACCTTATAGTTAAATCCAAGACGAGGGAAGAACATATATAGGTTTTAGACAAGATATTTCAAAGGCTAGAGAAGTATAAAGTGAGACTAAATCCCAAGAAATGTGTGTTTGGGGTACAATCAGGAAAGATTTTAGGGTATATCATTTCCAGACGAGGCATTGAAGTGGATCTAGCCAAGGTAAAAGCAATCATAGACATGTCTCTACCAACTAATCTCAGTCAGCTAAGGACATTACAAGGGAGACTGCAATCCATCAGAAGATTTATAGATAAGTTGCTGAATAAAGGCCTATCCCATACCAGCATTTACCCAAAAGGGGCTGCCGATTCACAATTAATAGAAAGAGATTCGTAATCGAAAAATATCTACTCACCACCGGTCTTAGTACTTACTTTGTTGAGAGGATGATGTGATTCTTTATATTTTAGCAACTCATTCATCACTCAGAGAATTGCTTGCACATAATGATGATGAACTTGGTCATGAAAGGGCAGTATACTATATCAGTCAAACTTTGGTAGGTTATGAGCTCAATTATAGTACCATTGAATGTGTCTGTCTTGCAGTAGTATTTGCTACTCAAAAACTAAGGCACTATATGCTAAACCATCAAACAATGTTGATTACCAAAATAGATCCCCTGAAATATCTTCTAACCAAAGCAACATTAACAGGGCGTTTGGCCAAATGGGTTATGATACTTAGTGAGTATGATATTCAATATGTAGAGATAAAGGCTATTAAAGGACAAGTCATTGCTGATCAGTTAGCCGACGCACCAATAAAAATAGATCACCCATTAGTTGTAGACTTTCCTAATGAGTTTATATTCACAATTGACACAAACACAACATGAAAACTATACTTTGATGGATCACATACAAATCATGGCTTAGGGGCTGGAATACTGTTTATCACACCACAGGGTGATTCCATCCCTAAGTCATTCAGGATTGTGTTTCACCAACAATATAGCGGTGTGGGCTCTGGTGGGCGGGGTTGTGGGGTCAGGGTGGAGGTGGAACCTGCGGTGTGTGGTTTTCGGCTGGTGATGGGACTGGCGGTGAGTATTGTTGGTGGGAATAGGATGAGAGCAGTGTGTGGAGAGAATGGTTTGAATATTGACAAGAGTCAAATTCATTAAACCGATGTTCCTAACAGCAACGAGCGCTATAGCTACAATTGCATCACTTCTTGACATTCCTAACAACGTGCCTAAGTTTGAGTTCTTGGTAGAACAACTTTTGATCCCAGCCTATGATATCCCAGATTCTGAAATGGTGTGTGACATCGTTGGTCCCGATTCCCCATGGTACAAAGAAATCTGATACACCTCCATGCGAAATCTTACCTGACCTTTTAAGCCATCAACATAGGACATTCCTTCGTAAGTCAGCCAAATACACCATTGTTAGAGATACCTTATATAGATGCGCCTTAGATAATACCCTACTGAGATGTCTCGATTCTGATGAAGCACAAGCAACTTTGCATGGGGTGCATGAGGGTATATGTGGTTCCCATTCTAGCGGTCCTACCTTAGCTAAAAAGATTATGAGATTGGGTTACTATTGGCCTACTATGGAAAAGGACTCATATGTCTGTAAAGAAATGTCTCCAATGTTAGGTTCACAGAGACTTGATACATGCACCAACACAAGAGCTCCGTCCCATAATGTCACCATGGTCCTTCGCCCAATGGGGAATCGACCTCATAGGTAAGATCCATCCTACATCATCCAATGGCCACAAGTTCATCATCATGGCCATCGAGTATTTTACGAATTGGATTGAGGCTATTCCGATGACATACATTACCGACACACAAATCTCTAAGTTTATCCTGAACTATATCATCTGTCGGTATGGTGTCCCTTAGTCCATAATCATAGATAATGGCCGCCCATTCAAGAATCAAGAAGTCCTCCATCTTTGTGACAAATTTCATATTCAACATCACTTTTCCACTCCATGCTACCCACAAGGTAATGGCCAAGTAGAGGCATCTAACAAAATTATCATTAGAATCCTCAAAAAGACTGTTAATGATGCTGGCCGCGATTGGAATTTACAACTTAATCCCGCCTTATGGGCTTATCGCAAAAGCATCCGTACTCCCACTGACGCCACTCCATATTCACTAGTATTTGGTTCTGAAGCCATTCTTCCTATTGAGGTCGAGATTCCTTCCCTAAGGGTATCCTTGAAAGGGCACATTGATGATGAAGAGTATCGAGTATCGAGACTCCATGAGCTAGAATTCCTAGATGAGCGAAGACAGAAGGCACTAGACCATCTCCAAGAATATTAGAATCGCCTTCGTCATAGCTATAACAAGAAGGTATTGAACAAAAAATTTGACATTGGTGACCTAGTCTTAATGGAAAACCCAAAGAATCAAGCAGACAAAGAGAAACCATAAAAGTTTGAACCTAACTGGTTAGGACCTTATATTATTATAGAAGCCTTTGGATTAGAAGCGTATCAACTCTCTACTCCTGAAGGGGAACCATTGTCCTCACCGATCAATAGTCTTCATCTGAAGAATTTCTATGCATAGCTTCTGAGAGCCTTGTCTTAATTAGCAAAAATACAAAAAAAATAAAAAAATAAAAAAAATCGTTACCTAGGTGAAAACCTGGCAAATAGGCGTCTTGGTAACATAAAAAAAATCAAAAAATTTAGAAAATAGTAAAGAGAAATAATTCATCCAATAGTGAAAACCACTTTGGTGGTGCTTTGGATAAGTACCATGGTGAAAACCTGGCAAACAGGCGCCATGTGTAGTTGACTTTGCTCCTTTGTCTACTATTATTCTAATCTAACATCCCTGTACATAGTCCACTTCCTTGTACATAATCCTTATCCCTATACATAGTCCACTTCTTTGAACATACTACCTATCCTTATACATATCATTCACTTATTATCCCTGTACATAGTCGTAATAAGTGGTAGTCTTTCCCATAACCTACACCAGTTGACATCGAGTGCATTTCATAATCAATTGGTCTTATACTCAACTGGGGGAAAACGCGATGTCGCGTCATATTGAATTTATTACATTGGCTGTGTTGAAGACATAAAACCATAGAAAAATCCAAAAACATCACAAAATGGCTTGAGAAAACACAAAAACATCAAAAAACTTCAAAAAGAAAAAAATCAAAACATGTCAAAAATCCAAAAACAGAGTCAGAGTCAGTCGCACTTGTCAGTCTTTGTCATTTGTCGAACTATGTTACCTTTGTGACTAGACGTAGGCAAGGCCATCTGCCGATGTGCCCACGAGGCATTAGGTCGGTCTGTTTGAGTTTGTACATAGAGATGTTTATATCATATGTCTATATGGCCGAGTCATTTGTGGAATTAACCGAACTCCGAGGTCTGCATGTATAAGCGTGGCCAAGGCCATCAGCGATGAGCCCCCAAGGCCACGCTAGGTCATTCCATTCGGGCTTATCACATTCACTATCACACATGTATTCTACTTGTTGTTATTCTTTTCGATCCAAAGGGAATCCGAGTCCACACAAACCCTCTGAGGTCTCTATGTATAGCACTTAGGCAAGGCCATCAATCGGTGAGCCCCGAGGTCACACTAGGTTAGTGTTTAAAGTTTGTTGTCCACTTGCAGTCAATTGTCCACATATCATATCAAGTCATGCATCAATCTAGGGAACGAGTCATCAAATGTCTCTAAGCCAAATCCAAACAAATTGCAGAAGAACAACCAAAATAGATCAACTTATGTCTACTACAAGATGTATCCTTCCTAGAAACATACATCATCAAACCAATCAACCTGTGTCTTATTCAAGATGAGTCCTTCCAAAATATCGATATCAACAAAACAATCTATGTCTTATACAAGATGAGTCCTTCCTGCATATTGACATTGTCAAACAATCAACATAGCCCCTACGGTTATCACATCAACAACATTAGACTCAATGTACGGCTTGATACATATCTCCTGCGAGCAAGGCTTTGTCATGCCTTACTCTGAGATGGTCATAACATGAAACCGAACAAAGTCTTATCGGTATAATGTATATCTTGAAATCGAGGCTCTATCAATCAATCCTTTTAACAATCAAAACAAATCAAACAAACAAATCAAGTTTTGGCAAATATTTTATTGGCTTTTGACTTTATGGCTTATTTATCTTATCACTTCACTTGACTTTATGATGGGAATTATATTACTAGCTTTCTCAAGGATGTCCCATGAAGGATTTACAGAAGCAACGATGTATCACAATTCTATTTTCTTTGACTGATGTTTGTTGACTATCTTTTATTTTATGATTGGAATCCACCATTTACTAACTTTTCTCAAAAGGATCCCGCAGAAAGATTAGAGAAGCAGCAACAGTATATCCAGAGTTTCTATTTTCTTTGACTCTTTATCCTATCAATACATCTTTTAAAATTTGATTTTTGAGTCCCACATTACTAGTTCCTCAAGGATATCCCATATGAAGGATTTGACTGATGGCGTCTGCTGGCCCATCTTTTTATTTTTGTTTCTTGTCTGTGGTTTGTCTTGACAAAAAGATTGGGGCCATTGTGCCCTTAGTATGAGTTACGCCAATCCTTGTTTGCGACTGTTTGTTGTTAGCAAGTGGATGACCTTGAACACCTTGATCTATGTCATATCATGGTGTTTTTCTCCATTTGTATTAGTCCCACCAAATGATGATAAAGTGCAACACCTTTAGTGATACAACAAACCATCAAATATTGCTAATACTAACATTCCTCTCATTTCTGTTATTATTTCTTAATCTTTCTTTCCGCACTAACATTTCTTCTTTCTTGCATTATGACGAAGTCCTGTGACACACAAAAATATAAATCATCCTTCATACAAATGCATGTTAGAAATATCATTTCCAAATCATATATCATCAATCATACATACATCTTGCATTTGATATATACAAACATATAGGCATTTATCATATCTAGGACATCATGGCATAATAGACATTCATCATCATAGATTACATATCTTAAGCATTACATGTGCAAAACAAATGTAAATACATGCATCATATTACAAATGTATAGCATCAAATGTAGAAAGCATTGTACATATAACATCATATCACATCTCATAATTATAAATTGCATACATAACATCCATCAACATCATAAATATTAATACATACATCATCACATAGAATCAACATCACATCATAGGCTGCATAAACACATCATAAAGTAGATAGGATCATCCATCACATAGGCATCTTATATAGACATAACATGTATAAATAAACGACTGCATAATCAATAAATAGAACTGCATATCATGAGAATCGCTGCCAAAATCATATTTATATATATATCGCTCAACAGTGTCACATCACAATGTCATAATGTATCAATAAATATGGAAGCCTCCAAGCTATATGATCATAATAAAATGTCTTAGTAGATATGAAGAAATGTCCCTATCCTGAACTGCCACTGCTATCATGACTAGAGTGTGCAGATGAATGATGTCGAGATCCTGATGACCTGTGACTTGAATGTGGCCTATCATATGGACCAGATTTGCGTGGCTGTTCAACACCCTCTGTGCTAACTGTCCTGGTGTGGGTCCTAGTCTGAGACCTGTCATTGCGTGCCTGTGAAAAACTCAGAGCTTGTCTCTTTGGAGGAACTGTTGCCTCATACAAATCTTTGTAATACGAAGCCCTCTCAATAGCTCTAACTAGCTCTCGAGCAAATGCATCTATTGGACCACTGCAAAGAGCTCTAGTCTTTGTAAACCACTGCTCAGTATCCTATCTCTGAGCTATGGCCTGATCCTTGTCCATGAAGGCTCTATCCCTCTCCAACAGTAAAACATCTTTCTTAGACATCAAAACCCTCATCTACTCCTCCAAAGATGCAAGCTGGGCACGAAGTGCAACAGTGTCAAGATCAAATTCCCCTATATCATCCTGTCTCACCTTCTAACTCCTCCAAAATCCTGTCTCAGACCTCACGCTCTTGATCATCTCTCGCTATCCCCGATAAACACTATTGGTGGTACTCCAATTCTCTCGCTTCGCCTTCCTTCTCTTCAGATAGATCTTGAAATGCTCTTCTAGTGGTATTTCTCCTCTCATCTCGCTACTTATTATAGACTTTCCTTTCCTTCATGCATATCTCGGCATGTATTATCCTCCTCCTCCCATCCCTCCTCGCAGATAGGTGGTAAAGGTGGCCCTCATCCCTCCATCCATGCCTCCCTCTCCTACCACCCCGCCGACCACCTCCACAACCATCTCCATTATCGCCACGACCACCTCCACCTCTCTGACCTCTGCCTCTGCCACGCCTGCCGCACGGTCCTGTCCCTCGCCGCTTTATCGGAACATCCTGATGTGGGTTTGTAAGGGGAATCGACCTGTGAACGACCCACCACTGATCATATGCCTTGGTGGTACCTGGATCAGCCAAACCATCTCTCCACCCCCACTACACTTCCTGCAATGTATCAATATTTGCCTCGGCTGTGGCCACTGGTATCTTTGCACCCCATAGTGGGATCTCTCATGAAGACCTTGCAAAATATATTCATCCTCTAGGCTCATCCTGAACCTCTCCGAACTTCCGCAACACACGATCTGACAAATGTCTCTCTATGATATGAACATGTGAAACAGTCCGCCCAATCAGATATTGTGTTTGACGGTAATATGGCAAATGATCATCCTCGTTTGACCACTCTGGACAACC